>CM025791.1:87242985-87269475 GCA_014635995.1 Sarcophaga peregrina
ACAATGATTTAAGGCAACACAATGAATCTTACTTAGCAGGGCTACTACGTTCAGTGGATAAGCAAGCTTTTCTAGGAAACAAATACTCAAAAACACATGAAATCCTAAATGCTGGTATATATCAGAGATTTAGCAATGCCGTAAAAGGAGGTAAAGGGGTAGATGAGAAATTTGTGAAAAGAAAAATCGTTTGAAAACTAAGCAAATCTATACAAATTGTTCAGGTATTTTGCTTAGACAGTAAAGCTGATGGTCGCTTAGTACACTCTGTAACGTTAAAGTGAAGAGTAAACATGAAGAAAAGTTGAACAGCAGTTTAATGGCAACAAAACTCTCCTTTGCACTCTTTTGGTTTTGTGTAAAACAAATCAATTGAATTTAATTCTTGTGCATTTTAAAAAATTTATTGCAGGATTTAAAAATGCTGCACTACTTTAGCTTTTGTCATTTTATTACGTTTACAACAGGAGTTTTACATTGAAAGCGACTTTCTTTCTAATTTTCTCTTGATTTTTATTATCATTGTAAACTAAAAAAATTTTGGCAATAAATCTTATTTAATCTGTCATATATAAGCAAGTGCATGGCTTAAAATATGCACTTTTCCTCTATCATTTTCTGTTCCTACTATCTAGGTAAGTAAGTTTTTTCTTCATTCTTTTGGAATTTTGTTTTTTAAGGTTGTAAAAACAGAATTTTTCAAACCGTTTTGTGTGGGTGTATGTTCCATATATTTCAGAAAAATTTCTTAAGATACAGAAAGACCGTCATTTTGGAAAACGGGGTTAATGTTCAGCTTTATTTAACTAAGACAAATTATTTTCTATTTATTTTAAAATAAGTTTTAAAGGAATTGAGTTACATCGCACTGTTTTACGTGTGGCATAGCGTAGAGTGTCTGTATTCAACTACAAATCCGGCTAATACTCGATCAAACTCCACAGACAACAGAAGATTTTCATTAGAGTTTATAAATTAATAAAAAAAAAATATCTACGAGAGTTCAGTTGTCTTCAAATAGTATAGCTAGAATGCGCTCCTTAATCCTTGCTGCCCCTTGAGAGAATAACGTCAACGACGAATATCATTAATTAGAACGTTACAGAACGTTACGTCTTGAAGAAGAGTATTACTGAACGACAAAGGCTAGTACTAGGACTTCCCAGAGTGAAGTAAACCCAATAATGATAAACTAAAGATTACGCCTTGCGCATGATTTCCCGTTAGATGACGCTGTTGGGCTATTTTAAAGGTTTCCAAGTCTTTATCATATGTGAAAATGAACATTTCTTCTGAAAAGTGTATGCACTACGCGAAAGTAGTTGGCAGCCCTGCAGTATAACTTACGTTATCATTAGCCAATAGGAAACAATGAAAACAATTTTCGTGACGTCATTGATTTAACATGCGCAGAAAGTTTTAATTTTGTGTGCATGATGGCGTAATCTTTAGTTTATCATTCTTGAAGTAAACCCCAATGAAATTATATCCAAAGAAAATATTAAAGAGGATAGTAAAATAAATGAGAGAAAAAGCTAATGTTACTTAAGGGAATAGGAATAGGCGTAAATAATGAAATTTTCTTCATAAGGACATGAGTTTCCTACGGTCACTAAATATCAATCCAAAGCTATAACCCGCAATTTATTACACCGTCCATATTATGCGCATTAAATTTATTTATTAATGGCTAGACGTACAGTTTAACTTTAACTCCGAACAACAAGTTAAAGAAATTGTTCATGACAATTTTATTAAGTTACACAACTCTATCAAAAGACTGCTGAGAGGAAGTAGTCAAAGAAATATATTTTTACGTTTTTACCTTTTAAAAACATTTAAAATATGAGCTCCTAGATTGCAAATAAAATACAAATAAACTTGTGTTTAGTTTTAATTAAAATTCTTTATTATTCGTTCAATTCTGTGTACCACTGTTCCCAACTTAATGTAAACAACAACAATTGCTTTGTTTGTTATTCCCTTTGCATAAACAATAACAATTACTGGATAATTATTCGATAGATTTTTGTAAAGGAGATCTTTAAATCATGTTTACTCTCAACAAACACTACTACCTCTTTCCACCTTCCTATAACCTATTTTCCTAAACCTTCTCAATGCACTGCATGAGTAGGTGCTATACCCTAAGTGCTGGTTTTATAAAAAAAAAAATAAAAAAAAGGGAAATGTCAGAGTAACAATCAAACGGTTCATGTTCTGGATGATTGTCTGTCCGGTCAATGGTTCGTCAAATAATAGTACCGACAGCGTCAACCAAAGGGGTGTGTCAGAGTAACAATCAAACGGCATACACTCAGGATGATTGCGGCTCTGAGACCTCTGGTGGCGGTCCAGTTACAGTTGCCAACGTTTTACTGGCGGTAAACACTCCAGTCCAGTCACAATTCCAATAAAATAACATCGTTGGTTACGTTTATTAGTGTAGTGTTGTCGGAATATTTATGTTTACTTGTTTACCATTTCTTATGCTGGTATTTGTTGTTACATTAAGCAGTGCGATAATTTGCAAACAAGTTCATAGTTTTGTTTTTGTAGCTTTTCTTTCTTATTTTAATGTTAAACGATATGAAAGCAAAACATCAGCATCTAGATTTTTTCTTATTTTCGTAAAAATATGATTTTTCTTTGTATTTCGTTTTGTTCTGAACTGGGTTTCTTATCTTGTAAGCCAGCACACTATCTACTAAACTATGGCGGTATAAAATATTAATGTCCTGACCAAACAAATTTCTTTCCAATCTTTCTAATTCTTTACACAGATGGCCCTTATAATGATCATATAATTATGATCGTTTAATGCTCGAAATACAGGTGGTTTGTTGGGATAAGAAACTGGCCTGACCAAATCTATGGTGTTTCCAGACTTTAAAAATTTCTTTACAATCTTTCGAACTCTTTGCACCAACTCTGGCGATTACCACAGATCAGCAACGAGTATTCAAAACGATGAATAGATTCAAATCAAACCTATAATTTATAATACTTATATGCATTCATACTTATTTTAATATCATACTCATACTACTCATATTCAAAGTTGGAAGCACTCGTCGTATTCATACTTAGCAATCCACATAACAATAACATTATTGACTTCGACTCGTCTCTACTTAATATTTACACGAAGCACAAAATAAGTATGATTCGCTTAGGAACCACTACTACAAAATCACAAGAAGATTGTGTGTATGCTTTGCTTGTTGCCTTTGTCTTTACTTTCTTCTTTGTTTGTATATGCAACAACAACAAGGGCTATAAATTTTGATGAATGTTTCGAACCACTCGAATCACCTATAAGTATTATCACTATTTTTCTAAATTTATGAATCAGAATGAGTAGGCGTATGAATCAAAAATATTTCGAATGTTGTGAGTCTGATTTCAAAGTTGTACTCATATTCATTGCTACTTATACTTATAAATCAATGTTGTAGCGAATAAGAATGAATCAGAGTAGTTGAATTTCAATTCTGTTGATTCACTCATACTCAAAATTGCATGAGTGCATATGAGTCGAGGAAAAACGATTCATTGCTGATCTCTGATGCATACATACTTACATAATTGGCCATTACAACATTTCAGTCAGGATTACGACGGAGCTTCTCACACCACTTATGTTGTGTATGCTAATGAGTGGCGGGACCTACAATTTAAAGTCAACTCCGAACGACAGATTTTTGTGAAGCTTTTTCATGGCAAGTCGCCGTGGTCTAGTGGGTAGTGTGTTGGCTTATTAAACAAAAGGCGCGGGTTCGAATCCCAGGTCAGATTTCAAAACGAAAAATATTTCTTCTACGACTTCCTCTCAGCAGATTTCTGGCAAAGACTCTGAGAGTAAAAATTGCCATAAAAAGCTTCTCAAAAATTTGTCGTTCGAAGTCGAATTTAATCTGTAGGTCCCGCCACTCTTGTATAAAATTAACGCACACAACATAAGTGGTGTGAGAAGCTAGGTCGTAATCCTGACTGAAGGGTTGTAATGGCCAATTATGTATGTATTTTCATGGCAATTTTTATTTACTCTCAGAATTTTTGCCAGAAATCTGCTGAAAAGAAATCATCGAAGAAATATTTTCATTTTCATGTCTAACCTGGGATTTGATCTCGGGCCTTTCGTCTAATAAACCAACAAACTACCTACTATATTACGGCGACTATCGCCACATAAGTTTGAATTATTGAAGTCGTCGTATTTTAGTAGGCAATGTATTTGCTTAGAAGATGCAGGCCCATGGTTCCAACTTCAGCTTAAGGAAAAAAACTATTTCTTTCGATGACTTCCTTTCAGCAGTCTTCTTGCAAAAAGAAAAAATCCGAGAATATATGAAATTGACATAGGAATTATAAAATTTTAATGAACTTTGTTCGGTTGCTGTCTGCACTTCTCTATCATACGCTGTACACTACTCCCTTACGCACTCAAGCAAAATTTAAAAAAAAAAGCATTTCATTTCCATACAAATTCACTCAACCTTAAGCTGCCAACTTGGTTTTCGCACATTGTGTTGCCGAGAGAAAAAGTTTCTTTTGTATTGTAAGTGCACGTGTGTATAGCATAACAGATGCTGTTCTCTTTTTTCTTTCTCTCGCTCAACTGAAATTTCAACACATGTTCACATATACAGGTGCACCTTACGTACATAAACCCAAAACGTAACAGAACGATAGAGAAAGAGTGAGAGAGAGAGAGTCCTTTTGTTTGCTAAAAATGTGGGTGTCATTTACAGTCTGTTGGATAGTCTTTTATTTTTTATTTTATTTGTTGTTTTTTTTATTCACATTTTTGTTGTTGTTGTTTTATTTTTGTATTTTTATTTCACTTTCAATGAACAACAAAGTATTGCAAGAGTCAACAGATTTTTTTCATTCATATTGTTGCCGTCCTGCAGGGGACAATGAGTGTTTGTATTGACAAAAAGTGGCAAATAAGAAGTGAGAGTATGAACTGGAAATTTTTAAATAATTTTTATATCTTCTCCTCATCCTTATTTTTACGAAAATGTTAAAAAGTTTTTAATTAACTGTTGCCATAGTTTTTTGTAGTTCAGTTTATATTTTTTATATCTTCAAAGTAATAACACTTTAAGGTAATGCCGTTTATAAAGATGACTTTAATTTAATAAGACTTTAATAAGGGTTCATATTATCGCTTCGTTAATGGTCAAATTTTAGGGACTGAAGTATGTTGTAATTACGAGAGTACATACATAATTGGCTCTCAGATATCCGTTTATGGTATGTAACGCTATCAAGCGTCTATAGATCTTGAAAAAACTAATCTATTAAACAAATAATGGGGTTTCCTAAGATAGATGATTTTATGTAGGTATACCTAGAGTACGGCTTTTCAACATATTCTTCAAAAGATGTATTATTAATTTGATATGAGAACTCAGATATCCTACTGCCCCTTGTACGACCATAAACATATCTAGTAATACTGTTATAAGTGACCTTAAGCCTGTTCCTACTTATTATCTCAATAGCGGTATTATTAATCCGTAATTGTGTAAGCTGTCTCGTATAGTTTACCTTGCCTATTATCAAGGCTTTTGGTTTCCTCGGATTGAGGCAAAGACCATTAATCGATGCCCATTACTAAACACATTATGCAAATCACAATTTACCTTCCGTATACAATTTGTAGAGGTCGCCGTGGTCTAGTGGGTAGTGTGGCTAGTTTATTAGAAGTAAAGCCAGGGTTCGAGTCCCAGGCCAGACATCAAAATAAAATGCAAAAACAATTTTTTCGGTGACTTCCTTTCAGCAGATTTCCGGCAAAAACTCTGAGAGTAAATAAAATTGCGACGAAAAGTTTCTCAAAAATCTGTCGCTCAGAGTCGACTTTAAACTGTAGGTCCTGCTGCTTATGTATAAAATTAACACACACAACATAAGTAGTGTGAGAAACAAGATCCATAATCTTGACTGAAGGGTTGTAATGATCAATTATGTATACAATTTGTAATATCAGACGGCATGTTACTAATGAACAACTGAACGCCATCTACGTACATTTGCATACTGCAAAACCTGAACTTTGTTGGCAGGTCATTAGATTAAATTGAATATAAAAGTGGACCAAGTATCTAGCTTTGTGTTACACCTCTAGATGTTAAAATATTACCTGATAGAGTACCATTGTGATACACAAATTGACTTCTATCCCGTAGATAGTAGGATATTAGCTTGACAGCAGTATCCGAGAAATGGCTTATGTGTTTTAACTTTTGGACAATTTTTCTTTTATTCTCAAAGATTTAAGTCAACAAATCCCGTCATACATGGGCTTTGAACCGTGGCTTCACATCTAATATGCCAACACACTACCTATAAAACTGCGGTGGCTAAATTGTAAAATACGTGCAAATAATAAAATTGTTTTGTCAAAATGTAAGGAGTGCGCACGAAAAAAATGGGCCTACTTTTTATAACTTTTATCATAATTGAAAAATATGATTACCGTTACATTGTTTTTGTTAGTCATTTGTTTCAAAATCCTTGTGCTAAATTTCATTGCAATAGCAAAAATAGTTTTTTGAAAATGGACACCTCAATAACAATGTCGTAAAAAAAAATTTTAATTTTCAATGAAAAACCGTGCCGCTTACAAAAAACGATTGCTAGGTTCGCAGGAGTTAACCAAAAGAAACAGTTTCTAAGGTAAACAATATAAGGAGTCTCTGAGTATTGAGAGAAAGCGTGGAAGTGGAAGAAAAAAGGATTTGCCAACCAAACAAAGCAAGTAAAATAATACGTATTTTTCTAAAACACTCTCTAAAATGCCTGAAAGAAAATTGGCTCACAAAGTTGGATGCTCTGAGCCCTTGGTTAGAAAAAAATTTTATACCCAAAAGAATTCAAATATTATTTACTTTAATCATATATATTATTTCTAAAGCATTTTATTTTGTCGGTTGCAAATATCTCCCATACCACCGCATCAAATTTAATGAAAGATATCTCATTTAAAAGCTTATATCAAACACTAATTGCGAAAAATAATTAGAAATTGAAAAATTTATATTTTCATTGATAAAAATTATATTTATATAGAACTGCATGATAATACTGTTGTCATTATGATTAATATGTTTTGTTCAAGTGTGTAATACAGGATCGCTTAATAGTAATGCAGTTCTACATAATATAGTATGTATTAAAATCCATTCTGGCAATACCGCTATTAGCTATAATGCCGTTTATTACTAAGTCAGAAAAAAATCCGCCATTAATTTTATTTCTATAACGAAAACTCGTAAGTCCAGTTTTTTTTTGTGTGCACTCCTTATGTTCTATACAAACAACGTACCGTTCAGTATATTGAGAGAACAATTTGCATTACGGTGAATAGAATCTAACAATTGGTTCAGTAAATGGTCGAATGGTTTTCCATCACGTTTCAATAACAAATTTTAAAAATTCCTTTTTTTATTTAATTCTCTCAGCCAATCGGATTAACTTTATCATCCTTGCATATCTCTATTGTCACACCTTTTAGGGGGAATTTTGGTCAAAAATTTAATTTTAATTTAAAAAAATAGCTCCACTTTCATTCACTTGCATTTCATTAATTTAATGAATATCTACAGAGTCATATTCACCCTGTTCGCATTGCATGTAACAGTAGCATTAAGTTACGATTGTAAATTTGAAAAGGAAACGTTCATTCATTTATTATCAATCTTTTTTCATGTCAAATTATACATTAAAAATTAATTTGAAACGAAAAAAAAAAAACAACAATTTACATCCACATGTACACACATATTGTATGTTTATTGGAAACAATTAATTATTCATTGTTGTTGTTGTTGCTGTTATATAAAGAGATATTCTTTTTGCAACAGATATTCTTAGTACAAGTGAATAAGAGATTAAAGCATGAAGAAAATTATTGAAAAACCCATGTTGTCGCTCCAGACCAAAATATGCACCAAATATTGTTTTTTTTTTAATGCATTGGTCGCATTTGGATCCCTTATGTATTGGTATTCATTCAGAAATGATCCTCACTGCTGAAGATAATTTTCAATGATAATTTGGCAACTGCTCTAGAGCTTATTCGATGAAAGCAAGTCGTTGTCTATGGTCGTTAATTTGCAGTTCTTCGTTCAGTAGAAATTACTCCCCAAAATTCGTCAAGTTGTTAAAAAAGCGAAATCTTCGGATTCTCTTGCCCACTTTAACAGACAATGGCGATGTTGATGGAGAAAAATAACTTGCGTTACGTTGATGTACATTTATTTACTAAACCAAGTGGACAAAGATCTAGCCACGACATTACATAATTCGTCATTGAGAAACTAGTCTCACACTACTTATGTTGTGTGTAGTTCATTTTATACATAAGTGGCGGGACCTACAGTTTAAAGTCGACTCCGAACGACAGATTTTTTGAGAAACTTTTCATGGCAATTTTATTTCCTCTCAGAGTTTTAGCCAGAAATCTGCTGAGCAGAAATCGCCGAAAAAATATTTTTTTTTGTATTTTCTTTTGATGTCTGGCCTGGGACTCGAACCCTGGCTTACGTCTAATAAGCCAGCACACTACCTACTAGACCACATTGCGAATTATAATTTGAATAGGCGTGTGTAGAATAATCGAAACATGACCGTCTAAAACACTACAATTTTATTACTTACACGTGTTGTTTAATGCAGTCTAGAAGTTAATGTGTAACCTTATTAGACTTTGAGGTCGGGGTTCAAACCCCAGCAAAGCGAAAAAAGAAATATATTTTTGAGGCAGCTTCCTTTCATCAGATTTCTGAGAAAAACTCAGAGAGTAAATAAAAAACTGCCAATAAAAGTTTTCCCAAAAATCTGTCGTTCAGAGTCGAATTTAAACTGCAGGTCCTGAGGCTCGTGTAAAAAACAGAAGTGGTGGGAAAAGCTAGGTCGTAATTTGGGGGTCGCCGTGGTCTAGTAGGTAGTGTGCTGGCTTATTAGACGTAAAAGCCAGGGTTCGAGTCCCAGGCCAGACATCAAAAATAAAAAAATACAAAAAGTATTTTTTCGGCGATTCTTCTCTTTCTCTTCTTGTTTCTCAAAATCTGTCGTCGGAGTCGACTTTTAAACTGTAGATCTCGCCACATAGGTATAAAATTAACACACACAACATAAGTGGTGTGAGAAACTGCGGGCTTCTTGGGAACGATTGCTATAGACTGTCTAATGGTTGGTACACTGGCCAATTTATAGTCACATGGCAGCAACTCGTTTCCTTACCGTTCGCATCTTCCCTCTTTCCACCTTTCCTAAAAACTTGCACAATCCACTGCATGAGTAGGAGTCATCCCCTGAGTGCTGGTTTTATAAAAAAAACAAAAAAAAAAGCTATTATGGTTTTGGCAACACTGTTTTAAACAGCTCACGCACGTTTCGTGTTTTCTTTCACTGTCAAACATCTTCAGTTTGGTCTATAATTTAATCATGAATCGTCTTACAAACGAACAACGCTTGCAATCATTGAATTTATTATCAAAATGCGTGCTCTGTTAAAAAATTCAACGCGTGCTTTTTCCATTTATGGTCAGTTTAATCCAGCTACTGAAGCGGCTATTCGGGCTATTGGCACTAAGTTTCGTACCAAATTTACATTGTTGGACATAAAAACCACCAACACGCTTACGTATAATGCTGTATCGGCCAGTGTTAATAATGACCATCAATTATTGATTCGTCGCCGTTCGCAGTAATTAAGCCTTTGGTACTCTACAAGGATTTAGGTGTGAAGCCTTTCAAAATACAGCTGGTGCAAGAATTAAAGCCGAGCAACCTACCGCAACGCAGAATATTTGGTAGATGGGCTCTTGGAAAGTTGGCCGAAGATCCACTTCTTTATCGAAAAATTGTGTTCAGCGACGAATACGTAAATAACCAGAATTGTCGATTTTGGAGTGAAGATCAGCCAGGAGCATTGCAAAAGCTACCAATGCATCCAGAAAAAGTCACACTTTGGTGTAGTTTATGCGCTGCTGGTATCATTGGACCGTACTTCTTCAAAGATGATGCGAATCGTAACGTAACTGGCAATGGTGAGCACTACCGTGAGATGATATCCAAATTTTTTTTGCCCAACTTTTTTTTTGCAAGAGCTTGACTTGCATAACATGTGGTTTCAACAAGACGGTGCCACATGCCACACAGCACGCGTAACAATGGACTTATGGAGAGGCGAGTTCCGTGAACATTTTATTTCACGTTCGGGACCGGTCAATTGGCCGCCTAGATCGTACGATTTAACGCCTTTAGACTGTTTTTTGTCAAGCTATGTTAAAGCTCATGCCTATACAGACAAGTCCACTTCGTTTGATGCATTGGAAGACAACATTGAAGCATTTATTCGTGAGCTACCGTTCGAAATATTTGAAAGAGTATGCCAAAATTGTACTAAGCGGATGGACCATTTGACAGGCAGTCACGGTCAACATTTGCATGAAAAAATCTTCAAACATTAAATTATATGGACCGTACTATCGATTCAAATAAAGATTTCATGCATTTTTCTAAATTTAAGTGTTTTTTTTGGAAAATTTTCCTATAACTTTTAAAAAAACAACCTTTAACCACATTTAATGAATATTTTTTAATACTCAAAAGACTTACACTGAAAATCTGAACAGTAATTTCAAATTCTGGTTTCCATTCTTATGATACTTTTGTTATATTTTTTAAATCTTTGACTTCTGCTCCTTATTCTTAATTACGATGATCGTTGGTTAAATAATTAATCAATTGGCATGTTAATGGGCACTGAGTGGTATCAGTAGTTGCGGTCATATGTGAAAGTGAAAAAAAAGGAATATGAAACCATTATTATTAATTATTATTATTATTACACATAAAATAACTTTATTAATAAGGGATTTATGTTAATTATAACTGTAGCCTAGCATACGTAAATTCCACAGGTAAATAATATATACACTTACACTCATGCACAAACAAAAAGTAACACAATAGGAAAATAAATAAAATAAACCGTAAAAAAACAATACAAAAAATGGATAAAAAAAAATAATTTTTTTTATATTAAAAATAAAAAAGAAATATTTTTTACAATTAATTACCATAATTATGGCGGAAATTTTAAATGTTGCCTTGCAGGAAGGGAATAAAAAAAAAAAAAAAATAAGAGAGCAAATCATTTCAAACAGGAAATGAAATGAACAGTAAAATCGATTAATTTCATTTGAAATATTTGTGAGAGTTTTTTTTTTAATTTTTTTTTCACAGAATTTCAGGAATTTTAATTGAAAACATATTAAAGGATTTAACGGCCAAGCATAAGCAGATTATATAATATTCGAAAAAGAGATTCTGCGGAACAACATTTAAAGAGGTTTTGAGATTGTAAGTTATTGATGCATTAAACAAAATCAGAGAATAAACCGGGATAATAAGCCCAGTACCATTTATATTTTACAAGAAGAGGAAGAAACTTCCTAACCCTTTTAAAAACGTTTAACATAAGAGTTTGTAGATTGTAAATAAAATATAAATAAATATGTATTTATGACCCATAATGACCCATTTTGAACTTCTTGTCAGAATCTCTTGAAAACTACATTATCCCTCCGCCATTTGCCTTTACGACTTTTATTACAAAATACATCGAATGTGTTTTTCAAGATTTACTCCTCTCTTGTTAATTATTTTTACCGAGAAATATTTCTAATCACCTTAAATACCGCAAGGGGTCATTTGACCCCCTTTGCAAATTTACTCCTCTCTTGTTAATTTTTTTACCTAGAAATATTTCTAATCTACCTTAAATACCCCAAGGGGTCATTTGACCCCCTTTGGTAGGAATAGGAATACATAAAGTATCGGTACGTTTAGTGTTAAAATGAATTCTTTACAGTTCGCACAATTCCGTGTGCCACCTTTAACGATTTGACTTAAACAACAATAATTTCATTTAATTGTTATTCATCTTTCCCACTCTTCCGCGTACACAATAACAAATTGTTCGTTAGATCTTTAATACGAAAATCATCAAACCGCAATTATTCTCTTCACACACAAAGTGTCTTCACACAATGACTGACTGACTGAATTCTTACTGAACTCCACGTGTCTTCATACAAGACTGATTGAATTCTTACTGAATAGCCGTTGCCTGCTCTGAAGTGCATTTTATATTGCAGGGTAAGCAGCCTAATGAGTGCACTTGAAGGAGAATCTCTTACTATCTCTATAACTGTAAACAAGTTGTTTATTGTTATTGAGGTATTTTGTTTACGTTTGTCCTTGTAGAGTTGTTGTTGCCTGTTTACTTGTCTATCTGGCTTTTTTTATACTGCACTTTGTTGTTGCTTGTTTACTACTTTATCCTCTATTTTTTATACTGATGTTGTTGCTATATTTTTGTTTATTCGTTAATCATGTAAACAAGTGCATTATTTTTGTGTTTCGAGCTTTTGTTTATCACTTTAAGAGCACCATTTCCATTATTTCTGGCAAAAACTCTGAGAGTAAATAAAATTGCTATGAAAAGTTTCTCAAAAATCTGTCGTTCGGAGTCGACTTTAAACTGTAGGTCGCGCCCACTTACGTATAAAATTAACACACATAACATAAGTGGTGTGAGAAACTAGGTCAACAATCCTGACTGAAGGGTTGTAATGACCAATTGTGTATGTATGTATTTCCATTATGGTAACTATACTATTACAGAAAATGCAGATGCAATATCTAGAAATAACCCAACAGAGAGAATCTCTAAAAAGGAGCAGTTACGCCATAATGGTATGCATAAATTTTGTCCGGAAATCTGGCGGATGCAATCCAAAAGTTCCATAATATACAGATATGTATATCATTATGATCAAGACCAATAGTGAACTATTAGGGAACGCCTTCAGCGGTACTAAAGAGTGCACGTGGCAAAGAAGACCAATGTTCTGGAGTCTAGATTGATATCAAACAAGTCTAATATGGACCTGACAACTGCCTCCTTAACTGGCATCTGATAAAGAAGATCAGATTTTTTGAGTTTAAATTTAGTTTGATGGCAGACAAGTGTAGCATGAAATTTATTTGAGGAAATAACAATTTCTTCTTTAGCTGTCCGTTGGACAGAACCAATAGACCCTATTATTTTGGGAAATGTTAACTAAAAGCAGCATATTCGCGTGGTATAAAAGTGGGTTAAGAACGGATCTTGGAATAGATTCTAAAGATTTTTGTGCCAGAATGAAATATTCCTAACCCATGGGGAAAATGGCAAGGTCTATGTCATCAAAAGATATGTTCAATTCATGTTGGATTGGAGGTACAATCACACAAACCTTAGCCATCTTATCTGGCTGTCAGGCCACCATTTGAGCTTTCATTTTGAGTGTCTAGAGAAGCTAAACCAGCTACCAGCTTCTGCTGGATCATGTAGAAATTCTCGACAATGATGAAGCAAACTAAGTCGCCGTTGTTTGGTAGATAGTGTGTTTGGCTTATTAGATGTGAGGCAATGGATGAAACTCCAGGTCAGACTTCTCTGACAAAAACGAAACATTAAAAAATGGATAATACTTAGGCGGTTTCCTCTTTACAGTTTTCTGGCAAAAATTCTAAGATTTATCAGAAAAACTTTCTCTAAAATTTGGCGTTCGCAGACGACTTTAAATTGTACGTACCGCCATCAATGGATAAAATTATCACGAATTATGTACGTACAGTGAGCATCAAAAGAAAGAAAAATATACATCATTACTAAATTTAAAATTATTTCATTGGCAGTTTTTAAAATTGAAACAACCAAAAAAAAAAAAAATACAAACAATTTCGAAATATTGTCAAATGTTTTCGGGCACTATCCTTAAGTGGTGAATGTTGATTTAATTCTGCTTGTTGTTAGAATTTTATCCTTAGTGTACACTTTCTTTTGACGCTCACTGTATGTATTAAACATACCAGTTTGTATGCCACTAATGTTTGGAAAGGTATGCTCAATGAAAGCGAAAATAAAGAGAGTGAAAGAGTTCCTTAAACCATAAAGGTTTGGGGGCAATTTAAACTATTGTTTTGAAACCACAATTAGAGGCGATCTTTATCATTCATTATACTACATAGGATTAACTGGAGCTTGTTATTGCGGTGTTTTGATAGCAAACTGAAGACTTAGGCTATAATTATTAAGAATAAAGTTTGGCTGGAGTCCAACATATAGATTTTGGGGCAATGAGAATTATCGAAATGCATTTTTGAAATCTGTGTGGGCATTGATTCATCTCAGCAAGGTACACCTGGGTTCATATCAAATACTAGGCAGAAAAATATTATTGTTGACATCGACTGGGCATTCTAAAACTTTTCAGGTCAATAGGCTTGGAGGATCCATCAAAAATCAATTTCTCTCCATCATTTATTTTCTTCCTCTCTTAGTTGTGGGGTCGTCAGTGGAATGTAATGGATATCAGAGTTGGAGCAAATAAATAAAGTTTGGCTGGAGTCCAACATATAGATTTTGGGGCAATGAGAATTATCGAAATTCATTTCTGAAACTTGTATGGGCAAGGTACACCTGGGTGCATATCAAATACTAGGCAGGAAAATATTATTGTTGATCACCGACTGGCATTCCTAAAATTTTTCAGAGTCAATAGGCTTGAGGGTGATATTATAGGATCCATCAAAAATCAATTTCTCTCCACCATTTAATTTCTTCCTCTCTTAGTTGTAGGGTTGCTCAGTGGAATGTAATGATCAACGATATCAGAGTCGTGGGATAAACCTGAGTTTGAAGTATTACTGCTGGTCTATGTGTATGAAGGCATTACATTACAAAAAAGTATGTCTGGAAGCCATCATATAAAGGGGAAAATATTTCACCCAACGTAGACAAGGCAAGTGTATATGATTTTATTTTTCAGTTTTGATGCGAAGAAAAAGTTTTTTTTTTTGTTTTGTGATCAAAAAATATTTCGTATAGAAAACTTTTACTGACATGTTCGGTGAAAACCACGAAAACATATTTAACATGTCATAAATCCTTATGCAATATGATATAACAGAAGGATATTTTCATTTTCAACTTTACTTTGTTGATATTTTTAAAGAGATTCACAGCATGAAGCCTATGCTGTTGCATGACATGTGGTAGACGAGGTATAGAGCTGGTTAAAGCAACACTTAATGTCATTTCAACTACAAAAACTTTAATTGCAACATTTTCTGTAAGCAAGGTAATGAAAATATATTTGAAATTATTCCATAGAACATTATTTAAATTGCTGTCGTTTAAATTAATTTAAAATTTTCTTTTCCATTTATTTTCTTATCTATTTTCTTAGTATTTTTTCTTAACAAACCATTAAATTGTTATTTCATTACCAAAGGTATTCCCCCCTATTCTATTCCCTTAAGTTTCGTTATCATTTTCTTATTTTTCAAATGTTGTTGAAAATGCTGTTGAACATGCAATCTTGTCGTAATTGTCGTGGGCGTTTTCATTCTTTTCCTTCTATCCATCTGGTTCTAAGGGTTTTTGGTTTGCTGCAGCAGGGGATAATAATTTGTGGCAAGTAGACGTTGCCATTAAGTATCAGCAATTAGTTGAAGAAAGACATGTTGAGGCACTTCAGATAAAATAAATACGAAGCAAAGTTTGAAGTACAACAACAAATAAAATGTGAACAAGGGCCCAAAGGAAGGAGGACATAATTAAACAAGAATAAGAACACACCCGTAAAACATTAGTGAAGAAGCAAAAGGAAAAGGAAGAAAAGAAGAGAATAGGAAAAAAATAAATAAAAATAAAAAATATAAAATTTATAAAAAATTTAAAAATCATTTTATATAAACGAGGGTTGTACTAATTATTTAGAAAAATTAATTTCTGCCTGCATGTATGTCATATAACTACTACGACTTGAATAAGAGCTTAGACCATCTAAATACTTGAATATTCAGGGAATTGATATAGGCAATGCATTGACTAAGCTAAGCATGCCTGAAAGTAAGGAATAACAACAACATCTTGTTTGCAAAAGTATAAGGAAGTTTGCAGAATACGGCGACTTAGTTAATTCCACTGGGTTCGCAGCAACTTGATGTATTGTGGAGCAATATTTACCAGCGTAATTTGCACTCTTACTTCGATGACATCCATCTCAGCAAGGCCGACTATTCATAAACATACATACATAATTGACCATTACAGCCTTTCAAGCAGGATTACGGTCTAACTTCTCAACACCACTTATGTTGCGTGCGTAATTTTATACATGAACGGCGGGACCTACAGTTTAAAGACGACTTCGAACAACAGATTTTGCTGAGAGGTAAGGTTGCCGAATAAATATTTTTTCATATTTGATTTCGTTGCAGATATTTGACCTGGAGTTTGAACCGAGACCTCCCGTCTAATAAGCCAACATACTATCTACTAGACCACGGCCTGATGATTCCATGCAAAAACAGTACGTTTTATCGAACAAAAAATTTTTCTGCAGCCGTTAAGCTCATTTCCAACACGGTGGATACCCCAACAAATCAAATTATTGCAGAGAGTCTAGTAGAGAGTCTAGAAATTATTGTGGAAAAGCCATTGTATCTAGTAAAAGTCTTTAGATAGAACGGTTTATCCTTTAAACTAGCGATTAGGTCGTAATTCTCCTAACATGACCCTAAAAAAACTATTTTCGACAATTCAGAGCGCAACGTTTCTACTGTTTTTCACCTGCAATTGGACATTAGAACAATGCTGATATTTGTACCCCAACAAGCCGGTTCCATGTGTCATATAACTCTACGCTTATTTTGCTTATGCTAGGTTAGGTTAGAGGACGTGTATTTGTCGGTTAAGACAAGTACAGTACCCGGAGGTTGAAATGGACCTATTATACAATGCCCTTGGGGAAGAAAAGAAATAGAGGATATAGAATGAAGGCAGGGAATGTAGGTAAGGGGAGGGAAAACTTATGCCATAGTTACTATACCGAGAGGACTGTGGTGGATATATCCTGGTTCAGTAAACAACCTGCTAACACCTGCAATATCTGCCGAAAACATTGTTGCTGTTCGTGAGAATGTACAGAAGAACCTAAGGCTGTTGATTTCGTGGTGCTTACATGAATACCCCTTTCGCAGAACACAATTTCGTAAATTTTTCATTGTGATTTGAACCTAAAACCATGCAAAATTCAATTGACTAAGGGACAAACATAGACAGCTACGTGTGTTCGCTAAATGGGCCTTGGAGCAGTTGGCAATTGACCTTAATTTTTGAAGAAAAATCATTCCCTGTGATGAGGCCCAATTTTTGAGAAAAAGGGGTATGTGGAGAAATAAAATTGTCTACAGTTATTCAAGCGTGTCCAGTGCATCCCTAAAATGCCACAGTTTGGTGTAGATGTTGGCCAAGCTGGCCATCCTCCTTACGCATTTCTTTGAGAACCATGTTGGCCCTGCCATGACTATCAACAGCGAGGACTATAAGTTCGATGATTACCAACTCATTTTGGTGTGAATCTGGACACCAAAATATATGTGATTTCAATAGGACATTGTCAACTTATGTCACATTGGATATTTGGAACAAGAGAGGCATGATTATTACACGGGATGGTATTGTAAACTGGCCACTGAGATCATGTGACTTGAGCCAGTTAAACTTTCTTTTGTGGGTTTGTCTTCAGTTGGAGATGAATTCCTATAAGCCACAAACAACAGTGGTACCCAAAGCCGACATAATCCATGCAATCGTTCAAATTCAGCCTGATTTATATGGCTGAGTCAAGGAAGGAAGGATTTATATGGCTTAGTAGACAAGAGCCCCTTGATAAACCCCTAGCGCAGAAGTGTTGTACGTATCGGAATATGAAAAAAAAAATATTTCTTGGGCGACTTCCTTCCTCTCACCAGATTTCTGGCAAAAAGTTTGAGAGAAAATAAAATTGCTGTGTAACGTTTCGTGAAGTCGCCGTGGTCTAGTAGGTAGTGTGCTGGCTTATTAGACGTAAAGCCAGGGTTCGGGACCCATGCTAGACATCAAAATAAAATACAAAAAAAATATTTCCTTGGCAAATTCTTGTCAGCAGATTTCTGGCAAAAACTCTGAGCGTAAAATAAAATTGCCATGAAAAGTTTCACAACAATCTGTCGTTCGGAGTCGACTTTAAACTGTAGGTCCCACCACTTACGTATAAAATTTAAACACAACATAAGTAGTGTGAGAAATTAGGTCAATAATCCTGATTGAAGGGTTCTAATAACCAATTATGTATGTATGTATGTATTCATATCATCGTAGACGAGATAAGTCTTGGATATAAGCATACAATCTGCTATTCCTTCTAACTGCTACTTATGTTGGGTTTGAAGCTTAGCTAAGGACGTACATACACACATAATTTGAAAACATTTAATTTGTTTAAGCAAATGGAAAATGTTCAACAAACCAAAAAGCCAAAAAACAATTCATTTGTCATCTTATCTTGGCCAATGGAATATTGTTGTAGACTGAAAGTACGAGTTTGCCAAAAAACAAAAAAAATATTGCCATGGGCATGCTTTTAAACGACGCCGTAAAATTCATAAGATTTTAGACGAGAGACACAAACCAATACTGTTTAGACTTTATGAAGACAACAAAGTGTAAAGAAGTTAATTCCTATGTAATGGTGGTGGTGGTGTAAAGAAAAACGATAATTGGCAATGGGAAGTGCCAGACCAAAAATGTGATAATTATGCTAATTAGTTGAAAAGGAAAGGTTTTTTTTTTGTTTCACAGGCATAAATACAAGAACAAATAAAAACAGAAAAGAATCAAAACGGAAGGAAAAACATTTATGGTGTTTGAACAATTAAAGGAAAGGGAACACAAAGTGTAAGAGAGAGAGGGAGAAAAATACCCAACACTACCCTAAACAACAAATATTTTCCTTTTGGCCTTTTAAAATTGCTTTTGGCCAGAATTTTCTCAAGTGTTTGGTGTTTTTAGAAAACAAACAACAAAACAACAAAGACAACCCATTGAAATCATTTCAAAGTCTTTATTCATGCTGTTGTTATCACATTTGGAATTCATAGACCATTTAATGACTGTATCCGTCCCTGGCACAGCAAGGCTGTTGTTATTTTAAGGACGACAATATTGCTTGTGAGGATTTGCCTGCCAAAGAAGATGATGATGATGCCATAATATTTTATTTTTTATTTTTTAGTTTCTTTGTAAAATATTTATTGAATATTTAATTAACATAATGTTGTTAAACAGGGGAAGTTTGTATGTTTTTATTTGCTTTTTTAATTATTTTATAATGAGGTGTTAATTTAATCAAGGCTAATAAAAATATAAACAGAATGTCAATAAAGACCAATTAAATTAATTGAAAAAAATATTCAATTCAATAATATTTAAAATGGCATATAAAAGTAGTTTTAAATTTATAGAGAATTTATTTAAATTAAAAAAATTTTCCTATAAAAAACTTTTTGTTTTCAGGAATGCCTAGAAAAACAATTAAGAAATGTATAGGACTACGATAAAAAAAAGATTTGTAAACTTGTCTTCCATTAATCGTCAGTCAGAGTTACAACCTACACATGCATACTGAATTGGTCATTACAACCCTTCAGTCAGGATTACGACCTTGCTTCGCACACCACTTATGTTGTGTGAGTTAATTTTATACATAAGTGGCGGGGGACCTACAGTCTAAAGTCGACTTTTTGAGAAGCTTTTCATGGCAATTTTATTTACTCTCAGAGTTCATGCCAGAAATCTGCTGTAAAAAAGTTGCGTTTTGATGTCTGACCTGGGATTACATCTAATAAGCCAACACACTACCTACTAGACTACAGCGACTACAACCTAGCTTCTCAAATTACTTACCTTGTGTGTGTTAATTTTTGTACATGAGTAGTGGGACCTACTGTTTAAAGACGAGGAACGTTACACGCATACATACATAATTGGTCATTACAACCCTTCAGCCAGGATTATTGACCTAATTTCTCACACTACTTATGTTGTGTGTGTTAATTTTATACGTAAGTGGTGGGACCTACAGTTTAAATTCGACTCCGAACGACAGATTTTTGAGAAACTTTTCATGGCAGTTTTTGCCAGATATCTGCTGAGAAGAAAGCGCCGAAGGAATACTTTTTATATATTATTTTGATATCTGGCCTGGGACTCGAACTCTGGCTTTACGTCTAATAAGCCAACCCACTAGACCACGGCGACTTCAATAAAGGTATAACGTGTTCCTATATTATGGAGAGACTTGTGATCGCTATAAAATATCTTCGAGTTATTTGTGTTGTACCAGTTCTGTGACAGTCCTCTTTAGAGATTTTTTGTATTCTTAATAATCTCCGCTGCCTAAATTATTAATACTTGCATGTGAAAAACGTTGCAGTGATCCCGTAGACTAATAGAGTAAGCTTTGTTTTCTCACAGTTCCTAAAATTAAAACAAATTGATATATTGAATCACTTTTCAAGTCTCTCCCAAATGTGTGTTTTCATTTAGTCAATTCGACCGATAATTTTAAATTTCTTCAGAATTTTTACTTGTCAAATGTAGGTATAACAAGTCTTCATGAATAATGATGCTGTCATTTTATTCTCCAACACTTTAAAAGAAGCGTAAAAGCAATTAAAATACAGTTTTCAAACCAAAATAAATTGCATGAAATGCGACTCATTGTTGAGTTAAGGGTCTGTGCCATATAATTTGAATTGAAGATAAGGCTGCGGCTTGTATTTATCTTCTCGTGAAAAGTATGGCCTTCGTTTCAACTAAATAGCGAGCAGAAGTTCAGATTTGCTCCAGAACCAGTTACATCCCTACCTTATATAGAATCCACAAATCTGCTGAAAACTGTAAACACTTACTTACTTATTTACTTAAATGGTCATTACAACCCTTCAGCCATAGTTATTGATCTAGTTTCTCACACTACTTATGTTGTGTGTGTTAATTGTATAAATAAATGGCGAGACCTACAGTTTAAAGTCGACTCCGAACGACAGATGTTTGAGCAACTTTGCATGGCAATTGTATTTATTCTGTGAGATTTTTTGCCTGAAATCTGCTGAGAAGAAATCGCCGAAAAAATACTTTTTTTGGTATTTTTATTTTGATGTCTGGCCTGGAACTTGTACCCTTTACGTCTAATAAGCCAACATACTACCTACTAGACCACGGCGACTCCTATAAACTGTAAACACTGTAAACACTACGTCATCCAAATAGGCAATAACCTATCCGCACTTCCAGCTTGTTTTAATACCACTAACAGCTCGTTCATCATCCGATTCCATAGAAAGGTAATTCCTCCTCCAGTTACTTTCCGATTACTCTCGCAATAGTAAGGATGCAAATAATATGCACAGTATCTTACCCGAAAACTTCCTTAACAATTCATTTTGAATTCTAGATCTTGTGGCTTCGAATGTTTAAATGGCAATCAAGGTATCAATTAAGATATTAACATCCACTCAAGCCCAACCTATCGCTATCCAGCTTAGATATTCTGAAATTACATGCAGTTTTGTCTGATCCCGAGTTTGATCGCCATTTGACAAGTTGCAGTATAATGCAAATGAACGCTGTGGACATGTATTTCGTGTGAGACATTAGTATGTATTAGTATCCTTCCAGCTTTTAAAATATTGTTATGAAAGTGGAAATGGTGTTGTTAAAATAATAAACAAAAGCTCCAAAAACAACACAATACTGGATCATGCATAAAATGATAAACAAAAGCTCCAAAAAGCAAAACAGCGCAAGAAATAAAGGATAAAAAGACGTAAATAACCAACAACAAAATGAAGAGAACAAAGAAGTAAACAAGAAACAACAATGTGCAGTATAAAATAGCGAACAGAGGAACAACGCAACAACAACTAATCTACCTGCTCGAATGTAAACAAGAAACCACAAAAATTAACATAAGTTGTTTACATTTTTAGATTGTTCCCGAAGGACGTCATCGTCCCTCAAGGGCATTCAACACACTGATGATCCAGGGATATAAAAGGCAAGCCCAAAGCGAGCAATGAGATTCAGAGTGCAGAGTTTGAATTGAATCGTGTAAGACGACGTCACGTTGGTTGAGAATTAAAATCTATCGTAGATTCAGAGTTCAGAGTTTGAGTTGAAACAGTCGTGTGTGCAGACAGCACGTTGTATTCAGAGTTTGAATTAAGCTTGTCGTGTATAACGACGTTACGTTGGTTGAAGTGATAAATCAATCGGTTGTGTGCAGACAAGTTGCGTCTGAAGGAAGCAGTTGTTAGTGTTGTGCTTACAAAAAGGTTGTGAGCGAAAGAGTAACTAACAAGTGTTGTTGCTTACAAAAGGGTTGTAAGCGGAGAATTATCACGAACAAACACATATTGTGAAAATTATTGTTGTATACGTGGAATAAACTGGAACAGTGGCACAAAAGCTGTGCAAATAATAAAGAATTCATCAAAACTAAACACGAATTTATTTTTAATTTATTTGCAATCTACGAACTCATATTTTTAACGCTTTTAAAAGGTAAAAACGTAACAATATATTCCGTTGAAATGCTTCATAGGGTCGGCGAATTTCCTTTTTCACAGTTAGGAGCCAATAGGCCTTAAGCCTTTTGTAATGATCTGATGTTGTAGTTCCAAACATACTATTGGAGCATGTGTGCGAAGGATCAGATGGCAAGATTTTGATCAAATCACCACTACATTCCTTTGATAGTCCTTTTCATTCTGAAGTTCGTTGCTTGATGGCTTTCATTTAAATCTTTACAACGGCTTTTATGTGGAATTTGCCACTAGAAATTTCCAATGAAATTAGCTTGAAGTGAAATAAATGCATTCAGAATACCAATCAAAATCTTTAAATTAAGACGTTTGATTTTAAATCTCAAAATAAAAAATTTTAAAATTGTTTTTCCATTTAAATGAGAAAAGTTTTTCAAAAGAAAATTCTTCCTTCCTGCAAAATATATTTGCTTCGTTCTTTTTTTTTTGGGATAAATTTAGAAAAAAAACCAAAAACAAAAAAAACTTAAAGAAAAGGAAATATTGAACCAAAATACTGAAATCACTCTTTAACACACTATTAAGCAGACTAGTATGCAAATAACCAAGAAAGAAATGAAAAGCAAGAAATCAATCATGGAGAGGAGAGTGAGAGAGAGAGAGAGAGAGTTTAACAGGAAATACCAAACAACCAAGTTTAATTTAAAAGTTTCGAAACTGGCACGCTGGTACGATTAGTTCATTCACATAAAAACACACACAAACACACATATGTGTACTTGTATGTGCATTCATATGTATTGAAAGAAAATTTTTGGGGTAAAAACTTTATTTAAGTAACAAAAATTTTGTGCCATATTGTGGGCAATAAGTATATACAGAGTGGCTGATATATAATGCAACAAAGTAAAGTGTTATGTTTTTTTAATCTTATTGTTCAAAAGCAAAAAATTTTGGAAATAACATCAAATTTTAGAATCAGTTTAGATTTATTCGAATTGGCCACCTTTGGTATGAATTATGGCGTTTAAACCGCCGATAAAGCCATCACAGGCTGCACGAAAATGGCTCTGGGTATTTTGGCTCATTCCCGGTGAAGCGCCGTCTTCAGATGATCGAGACTTTGGTATTTTTTAGTGAGAGCCTTGCTGTCCAAAATGCCCCAGGCGCAAAAGTCCAACGGATTGAGATTCGGACATTTGGTGGCCATTGTGCGGTAGAAATGAAGCGAGGAACCTTCTTTTTAAGCCATTCTTGGTGACGCGTGCTGACTGTGGTGCTGATGAGTCCTGTTGGAATGTCGATGGTCTGCGGCCGAAATGTTTGTCTGCCCCGGGCTTCAATACTGTCTTTAAGACATTTTCCTGATAATATTCGGCATTTATTTTGACCCCACGGTCGATGAATACGAGCGGGGAGCGACCATTACCATCGGCGGCGCTTGAGTTCTGGTGGCCAATCGCAGGTGTAAATTTTCAGTTGACCTCTTTAACAAGAAGTCGGCGTGGCCTAGTAGGTAGTGTGTTGGCTTATTAGACAAAGGCCCGGGTTCGTATCCAGGTCAGACATCAAAACGAAAAATATTTCTTCGGCGGCTTCCTCTCAGCGGATTTCTGGCAAAGGCTCTGAGAGTAAAAATTGCCATGAAAAGTTTCTCAAAAATCTGTCGTTCGGAGTCGACTTTAACTGTAGGTTCCGCCCCTTCTGTATAAAATTAATGCACATAACATAAGTGGTGTGAGAAGCTAGGTCGTAATCCTGACTGAAGGGTTGTAATGGCCAATTATGTATGTATGTCTTTGACAAGAAAATCCGATCATTTTGTTTCTTCACAAACTGTTCAATTTGGAATGGCTTCTCATCGAAGAAAACTAAATTCCGTAACTGGCCACTTTCGTGCAAGCGAAGTAACTCCTTGGCATTTTCCAGTCTAACTTTTTTTTGTTTATCGGTGAGCTCTTGCACTTTTTGGAACTTCAATGGCTTTAGTCCAAGCTTATTTTTAATATGTGCTGCAACCGTTCTCGCGATATGTTCAGCTTACGAGCAATTTTTCTACCACAAGGGCGTGGATTTCGATCATATCTGGCCTTCACTTTTCGAATCATTTCTGGTGTTGTTACCGTTTGTTTTCGTTCACTTTTCACTTTTTCGTTCTAACGGTAGTCACTTGTAGTTTTCCAGCCAAATATAAAGCAATCACACTATCACGCTTGAATTTCATTACGAATAACTTTTTTCTCAATGCTTTTGTAAGCTTGTAAATAATAAAATGAACTCTGTCACGAACATAAATCTGTCAGCTATCGGACGAGCGGTTTACAAATAATATCAACCTGAAGTTGGTTGCAATACATATCCGCCACCCTGTATGAGTTTAGCCTCACAAACTTTCTCTCAAACACAGTGTTAACATGACCAAATCATTGGATCAAAAGTTAAGCTGGGAATCGATTTTTCTAAACAACTTTTTATGAAGTAATTAACCAACTGGAATCAATAAAAGCAAGGAGACGAAAGAACAACTTTTCTGGTTTGTGTTAATTAGTTTGCTAAACAAATTGATACTCTGAAATATTTGTATTTAAAAGGAATTTCCATCAAATTTAAATATTTTTGAAATTTTTTTCTTGAATTTATTTGCTTTCTCATAATGCCTGGCAGCAATAGAAGTGCCACATAAAATGCCAATCATTTTGTTGATTTTGCCAGTCATTTGTGCAACCATTCAAATGCATTTTCACACACACGCGCAAACTTACTCAAACACAATTTTCAATATTCACTTTCTATAACGTACTTGAAATACTTCGTCCTTCTTTCTGGTTTTTTTTTTATAAATTTTTTGATGGACTGTTTACAAGTAAGCTTGTATAAACGATTTTCGTCCTTTTTTTGGCGTTTTCTTTTTTCTGTCAATGGCTAGTGTTTGTGTTTGTTTATTGATTGTTGTACAAATACTCAAACCAACTTTCATTTCAGTTTGATCGCAAACAATTTACAACGAACAAAAAAAAAGTTCCATTCATACAGGCGACACGATTAAATAGGCCTTTGCATCAGAAAGGCCTTTTGAGGAACTTACGGAGTACCTGTACGCGAAACATAAGTTTTTATCAACCATTTTTCGAAATAGACAATTTTTCATATTTTGATCAAATGAAGCACTGAAGCCTACATATAGTTGGTGTAAATCAACGTCGCAAATGTAAGTAGGAAGCTGTCAAAGCTATATTGCATGCAGGAGCCTTAATTTAAAGCCACAGTTTAAATATAAAAACACTGAATAAAATTTGACGAGAGCAAGGTTTGAAGTCGCTGTAGTCTAGTAGATAATGTGTTGACTTACTAGATATTTGGCCGTGGTTCGACGCCAGGATCAGACGTCTGGAGCAAATCAAAAAATATTTCTTTGGCAACTTCCTCTGTCAAAAACTCTGAAAGTAAAATAAAGTCGCCTTCAAAGTTATTAAATCTGTTTTGAAATCGCCGCTGGTTTAGTAGGTAGTGTGTTGGCTTATTAGACGAAAGGCCCATGTTCGAATCCCGGGTCAGATATCAAAACGAAAATATGAAAATACTTTTACGGCGACTTCCTCTCAGCAGATTTCTGGCAAAAACTCTAAGAGTAAAAATTACCATGAAATGCTTTTCAAAAAAAAAAAAATCTGTCGTTTGGAATCGACTTTAAACTGTAGGTCCCGCCACTCATGTATAAAATTAATGCACACAACATAAGTGGTGTGAGAAGCTAGGACGTTGTACAATGGGTCAATTCGACCACCGGGTCAATTCTGACAAGTACACGTCCTCGGCCTAAAATAACCTATTAAATCTGTAGGCCCTCGCTATAATTGGTATTTATAAGCGGAAATTAGCCGCAGTTGGCTTAAAGGACTGGTCTTGTCTGCGTTAGAAAGGACCAAATTCAGGTTGGAGGGATCATCCATTGTTGTGACCAGCTAAAAGCGCCCTGTATGA
>CM025791.1:87269975-87293363 GCA_014635995.1 Sarcophaga peregrina
ATGATTTGTTACCCGAAGATATTACCATGGAGTGGCTCAACTTCAGAGCAAAATTAAAATATCTGGAGCAAATACATATCCGAGGTGGTTAGGATACGTGTCGAAGAGGTCTTATATTGAGCTACACGGATTTAGCGATGCTTCACAAACAGCTTACGCTGCAGTTGTGTATGCTAGAGTTGTTACTGAATCTGGTGAAATAGATATTAAACTCTTGCAATCGAAAACTAAGGTAGCACCGGTGAAAAATGAGACAGTTCCACGTCTCGAGTTAAGTGCAGCCACTCTACTTGTAAATTTGATGTCTAAAGTAAAAGCAATAGTAATTTTGATATTAAACACATAACTTACTGGACTGATAGCACAATAGTTCTCTCGTGGATCAAATCCTCCAACAAGCGATTGGAAGTGTATGTGGCCAATCGAGTGGCAAAAATTCAAACCCTTTCTGATGTTAATGATTGGAGATACGTACCTTCATCTGATAACCCTGCAGATTGCGCATCTCGTGGTTTATTTCCAGAAGAACTTAATCATCATGCACTCTGGTGGACTGGCCCACCTTGGCTTAAATTCAACGCCGATTCTTGGCCCACATCTCTACATGAAGCAGATATCACGAAATCATTTAAATCTACTGCAAACGAAAATGTTTCTGCTAACTCTGCCATTTGCACAAACAACGTAAATAATATGGATAAAGAGTATCCTGACATTACACAGAGGTTTTCAAGTTTCTCTAAATTAACAAGAGTGACTGCATATCTTCTGAGATACATCGATAATTTAAGGTGCAAGCATTCAATAACAAAATTGATGTCAGTTTTTTGAAAACATGGGAACTAACAAGGCTAGAAATCGTCTTATTAAAATGACACAAGCTGTTTCATTTCCAGAAGAAATACACTGCTTAAAATCAAATAAGTCGCTACCTAAAACTAGTAGAATTTTGAATTAGCGCCATTTCTTGATGGGTTAAACATCTTGAGAGTTGGTGGTCGCATATCTCAAGCTGAATTCCTTATCATGTAAAACATCCTATTTTATTATCAAAACAAAATCCTCTTGCTTTGCTTATTTTTTCAGAAGCTCATAAAAAACTTGTCATGGAAGTCTTTTCTCTCATGCAGGCATATGTTTCACAGCATTATTGGGTAATCTCAGCGCGTGACTTAGCAAAAAGAGTCCAACGGCAATGCATTGTGTGTTTCAAGTACAAAGCACAAGCTGTCAACAGCAAATGGGAAACTTACCATCAGTTCGCCTCCAACCAACACGAGCCTTTAAGCATAGTGGACTTGACTATGCTGGTCCTATTAATATAAAATCTTCTGCATTGAGGACTGCATCAACTTCTAAAGGATATATCTGTCTTTTTGTGTGCATGTGTACTAAAGCAATACATTTAGAGGCAGTAACCAGTTTAAACGTCGACGATTTCTTAGCAGCTTTTCGACGCTTTACAGCACGAAGAGGCATGTGCACCGACCTATATTCTGATTGCGGTACCAACTTCGTGGGTGCTAACAAGGAATTGCAAGTTATATATCAACGCACTAAGCTGTCTCTTCCTGAGCACCTGGCAGAAAACTTAGCTAACGAAGGAACAAAGTGGCATTTCATACCGCCGGCTTCACCTCATTTTGGCGGGCTTTGGGAGGCCGGAGTAAAATCCACAAAGCACCACTTGCGTCGCATAATGAGAGATCGCTCATTAACTTATGAGGAATTAAGTACCTTATTGGCACAAATAGAAAGTTGCCTTAACTCTCGACCTCTATGTCCATTGTCTACTGATCCTATGGATAACAATGTGCTTACGCCATCGCACTTTCTCATAGGCGAACCATCTAACTGCATTCCCGATGATAACCTGCTAGATACCAACATAAATCGTTTAAGCAGATGGAAACTGATAGAACGCCTTAAACAAAACTTCTGGCTGCGATGGACAAAAGAATATTTGTGCCGACTTCAAGCTCGACCAAAGTGGAACGTAGTTAAAAGAAATATTAAGGTTGGCGACATAGTTCTACTTTTACACGAAAGAAGTATACCTGGACAGTGGCCACTTGCCAAGGTAGAAGAATTACATCCTGGTACTGATGGTTTGGTAAGAGTAGTTACACTCTATTGTAATGGGAAGGTGATAAAGCGTCCTATATCAAAAATTTGTTTGCTACCTACCAACGATGCCTACCAAGCTGATAAATAAGAACATCCGTTCTTCGTGGGGAGTATGTTTGAGATTTTTCCCAAACCATTATGGAATTACAAAACCTTAACTGCAAACCCTACAAATCTCAGAAAATTGTAAATTCTTTATTTTACTTATTCTCTTTTAATTTCTTATTTAAGTAACTTGACCCCGTCGATGAATACGAGCGGAGAGCGACCATCACCATTATCATCGGCGGCGCTTGAGTTCTGGTGGCCAATCGCAGGTGTAAATTTTCAGCTGACACCATTGGCAAGTAAACCCGATCACTTTGTTTGTTCACAAACTGCTCAATTTGGAATGGCTTCTCATCAGAGAAAACTAAATTCCGTAACTGGCCACATTCGTGCAAGCGAAGTAAATCCTTGGCTCTTTCCAGTCTAACTTTTTTTCTGTTCATCGGTAAGGTCTTGCACTTTTGGGAACTTCAATGGCCAAACTCATTTTTCAATATGTGTTGCATCCGTTTTCGTGACATGTTTCGCTCACGAGCAATTTTTCTACCCCTAGGGTGTGGATTTCGATCAAATCTGGCCTTCACTTTTCGGATCATTTCTGGTGTTGTTACCGTTATTTTCGTCCACTTTTTGGACGCGATGCAACACTTTCAGTATCATGGTAATGAGCAATTGTACGAGAAATAAAAGATTTATTCTCATATTTAAATGCTGGAGGGCTCTGACGTTAGCCACTTGTGGTTTTCCAGGCAAATATTAAGCATTCACACTATCACGTTTGAATTCCATCATGAATAACTTTTTTTTTCTGAATGCAATAGAACAAAATGCTTTTGTAAGCTTGTAAATAATAAAATGAACTGTCACTGGAATAAATCTGTCAGCTGTGAGACGAGCGGTTTACAAATGAAAGCAACCTGAAGTTGGTTGCAATACATATCCGGCACTCTGTATAAGTTTAGCCTCACAAACTTTCTATCAAACACAGTGTTAACATGACCAAATCATTGGATCAAAAGTTAAGCAGGGAATCGATTTTTCTAAACAACTTTTTGTGAAGTAATTAACCAACTGGAATCAATAAAAGCAAGGAGACGAAAGAACAACTTTCCTGGTTTTGTGTTAATTAGTTTGCAAAACAAATTGATACTCTGAAATATTTGTATTTAAAAGGAATTTCCATCAAATTTAAATATTTTTGAAATTTTTTTCTTGAATTTATTTGCTTTCTCATAATGCCTGGCAGCAATAGAAGTGCCACATAAAATGCCAATCATTTCGTTGATTTTGCCAGTCATTTGTGCAACCATTCAAATGCATTTTCACACACACACATACACACCCTGAAATACAATTTTCAATATTCACTTTCTATAACGTACTTGAAATACTTCGTCTTTCTTTCTGGTTTTTTTTTTATAAATTTTTTGATGGACTGTTTACAAGTAAGCTTGTATAAACGATTTTCGTCCTTTTTTTGTCGTTTTCTTTTTTCTGTCAATGTCTAGTGTTTGTGTTTGTTTATTGATTGTTGTACAAATACTCAAACCAACTTTCATTTCAGTTTGATCGCAAACAATTTACAACGAACAAAAAAAATTTATACAGGCGACACGACTAAATAGGCCTTTGCTCAGAAGGCCTTTTGAGGAACTTAAGGAGTACCTGTACGCGAAACATAGGTTTTTATCAACCGCTTCTCGAGATAGACAATTTTTGATATTTTGATCAAATGAAGCACTGAAGCCTACCTATAGTTGGTGTAAATCAACGTCGCAAATGTAAGTAGGAAGCTGTCAAGGCTATATTGCATGCAGGAGCCTTAATTTAAAGCCACAGTTTAAATATAAAAACAGTGAATAAGATTTGATGACAGCAAGGTTTGAAGTCGCTGTAGTCTAGTAGATAATGTGTTGACTTACTAGACATTTGGCCGTGGTTCGACGCCAGGATCAGACGTCTGGAGCAAATCAAAAAAATATTTCTTTGGCAACTTCCTCTGTCATAAACTCTGAAAGTAAAATAAAGTCGCCTTCAAAGTTATTAAATCTGTTTTGAAATCGCCGCGGTTTAGTAGGTAGTGTGTTGGCTTATTAGACGAAAGGCCCATGTTCGAATCCCTGGTCAATTATCAAAACGAAAATTTGAAAATACTTTTACGGCGACTTCCTCTCAGCAGATTTCTGACAAAAACTCTGAGAGTAAAAATTACCATGAAATGCTTTTCAAAAAAAAAAAAATCTGTCGTTTGGAATCGACTTTAAACTGTAGGTCCCGCCACTCATGTATAAAAATTAACGCACACAACATAAGTGGTGTGAGAAGCTAGGACGTTGTACAATGGGTCAATTCGACCACCGGGTACTGTACTTGTCAGAATTGACAAGTACACGTCCTCGAGCCTAACCTAATAACTAATAAATCAGTAGGCCACGGTATAATTGGTATTTATAGCGGAAATTAGCCACAGTTGGCTTAAAGGATAGCCTTGTCTGCATTAGAAAGACCAAATTCAGGTTGGAGGGATCATCCATTGTTGTGACCAGCTAAAAGCGCCCTGTATGACCTCCTCAAATTCATGGATGTGGTGCAGCATATTAACATCCAACGGTAATAAGCTGTTCTTGGCGTAAAGGACGCTTGAGTATGCGTTGGAAGGACACACACAACATGAATGATGTGTGAAGTGAGGAGGTAGTCCTTGTTGTATTAATCAGTAAATAAGTGAGTAAGTTAGTCAGTAGGAGAACATGGTTGTAGCCATCAACATTTGAAAAACATTTGAAAGAGTGCGCCATGTTCCTTTGGGCATCCGATGAGCTACATTCAATCGATTTTGAGTTGACTATGGGCTTACAGCTCAAAATTCTGTTTGATTTATTGATTTATGCGTATAAAAATCAAGATTTCAGAAAACAGCTAGGAAGCTTAAATCGCATCATTTTGGAGGACAGTTATTATCAGAATTTCTTTCTCCAATTAATCTGATATAATCGTTTTGCAATAAATCGATTCATAAGACACAGCGAGTGGATTCTCATCGGAGAAAACCAAATTCGGTAACTGGCCACTTTCGTGCAAGCGAAGTAAATCCTTGGCTCTTTCCAGTCTAACTTTATTTTTGTCCAACGGTAAGATTTGCACTTTTGGAACTTCAATGGCTTTAGTCTCATTTTTCAATATGTGTTGCATCCGTTCTCGCGATATGTTCAGCTCACGAACAATTTTTCAAACACTGCGGCGTAGATTTCGATCAAATCTGGCCTTCACTTTTCGGATCATTTGTGCAACCATTCAAATGCATTTTCACACACACGCGCAAACTTACTCAAACACAATTTTCAATATTCACTTTCTATAACGTACTTGAAATACTTCGTCCTTCTTTCTGGTTTTTTTATAAATTTTTTGATGGACTGTTTACAAGTAAGCTTGTATAAACGATTTTCGTCCTTTTTTTTGGCGTTTTCTTTTTTCTGTCAATGGCTAGTGTTTGTGTTTGTTTATTGATTGTTGTACAAATACTCAAACCAACTTTCATTTCAGTTTGATCGCAAACAATTTACAACGAACAAAAAAAATTTCTTTTATACAGGCGACACGACTAAATAGGCCTTTGCTCAGAAGGCCTTTTGAGGAACTTAAGGAGTACCTGTACGCGAAACATAAGTTTTTATCAACCATTTTTCGAAATAGACAATTTTTCATATTTTGATTAAATGAAGCACTGAAGCCTACCTATAGTTGGTGTAAATCAACGTCGCAAATGTAAGTAGGAAGCTGTCAAAGCTATATTGCATGCAGGAGCCTTAATTTAAAGCCACAGTTTAAATATAAAAACACTGAATAAAATTTGACGAGAGCAAGGTTTGAAGTCGCTGTAGTCTAGTAGGTAATGTGTTGACTTACTAGACATTTGGCCGTGGTTCGACGCCAGGATCAGACGTCTGGAGCAAATCAAAAAAATATTTCTTTGGCAGCTTCCTCTGTCAAAAACTCTGAAAGTAAAATAAAGTCGCCTTCAAAGTTATTAAATCTGTTTTGAAATCGCCGTGGTTTAGTAGGTAGTGTGTTGGCTTATTAGACGAAAGGCCCATGTTCGAATCCCGGGTCAGATATCAAAACGAAAATATGAAAATACTTTTACGGCGACTTCCTCTCAGCAGATTTCTGGCAAAAACTCCAAGAGTAAAAATTACCATGAAATGCTTTTCAAAAAAAAAAAATCTGTCGTTTGGAATCGACTTTAAACTGTAGGTCCCGCCACTCATGTATAAAATTAATGCACACAACATAAGTGGTGTGAGAAGCTAGGACGTTGTACAATGGGTCAATTCGACCACCGGGTCAATTCTGACAAGTACACGTCCTCGGGCCTAAAATAACCTATTAAATCTGTAGGCCTCGCTATAATTGGTATTTAAAGCGGAAATTAGCCGTAGTTGGCTTAAAGGACGGTCTTGTCTGCATTAGAAGGACCAAATTCAGGTTGGAGGGATCATCCATTGTTGTGACCAGCTAAAAGCGCCCTGTATGACCTCCTCAAATTCATGGATGTGGTGCAGCATATTAACATCCAACGGTAATAAACTGTTCTTGGCGTAAAGGACGCCTGAGTATGCGTTGGAAGGACACACACAACATGAATGATGTGTGAAGTGAGGAGGTAGTCCTTGTTGTATTAATCAGTAAAATAAGTGAGTAAGTTAGTCAGTAGGAGAACATGGTTGTAGCCATCAACATTTGAAAAACATTTGAAAGAGTGCGCCATGTTCCTTTGGTCATCCGATTGAGCTACATTCAATCGATTTTGAGTTGACTATGGGCTTACAGCTCAAAAATTCTGTTTGATTTAAGAGTATAAAATCAAGATTTCAGAAAACAGCTAGGAAAAGCTTAAATCGCATCATTTTGGAGGACAGTTATTATCAGAATTTCTTTCTCCAATTAATCTGATATAATCGTTTTGCAATAAATCGATCATAAGACACAGCGAGTGGCTTCTCATCGGAGAAAACCAAATTCGGTAACTGGCCACTTTCGTGCAAGCGAAGTAACTCCTTGGCTCTTTCCAGTCTAACTTTATTTTTGTCCAACGGTAAGATTTTGCACTTTTGGAACGTCAATGGCTTTAGTCGGCTCATGTTATCAATATGTGTTGCATACCGTTCGTCGCGATATGGTTCAGCTCACGGAGCAATTTTTCTAACATTCTGCGGCGTAGAATTTCGATCAAATCTGGCCTTACACTTTTCGGATCATTTCTGGTTCAAACCATAAGTCATCTAGATTCATAGCGTTAGTTTAAGACCTTAAAGAAATTCGTTAAAATGATCCTGTAACGAAAATTATTTACGGTCACTTCAATTTCAGTCTCATTTACAAAAAATAAGGAAGGCCCAATCGCGTCGCATGACTAAAATTCACATCGTGGCTGCATTTGTTTCTTCTGTCATTAAGGAGGATGAATTTTTTAAATTATATGAGCTATACTGCACTTTGATGGAGAAGCAGACCTTTTTGTTCCGCTAGGTTGCTTGACAGCTTCTAATTAGTGCTGGATTAGAGCCTTCTGGTATGTTTGGGTTATTAGACGTAAACCCCGTTTTCGTATCCCAGGTCAGGTATCAAAACGAAATATGAAAGAAAAATATTTCTTCGGCGATTTCCTCTCAGCAGATTTCTAGCAAAAACTCTGAGATTAAATAAACTTGTCATGAATAAAAAATCAAAAATCCGTCATTCGGAGTCGACTTTAAGTCGTCACATCCTCCGTGTGTGGAGCTCTCACTCTCTCGTCTCGTTGGCTATTGTGCCCACTTCGGAACTACGGACATGAGTGGTGTGAGAAGCTAGGCCTTAATCTGGACTGAACGGGTTGTAATGGGCAATTATGAATATATGTATGTGTGTATGGATATACTGAGTATTGTTATCTTGAAGGTCGAAGTTTTTTCTTATAATTCGTTGCGTACTGTTTGATAAAATGTATTTGGATACATCGTGTTCCATAGGTTTCTTTTTATCGATTCTTTAAGAATACTTATTTAGATTCTATTCCTACTAGAAATTCGATGTTTATACGTGAATGCGCCCCTTATTATCCTACTTTGTATTTGTAACGACCAATAGTGTTAAGAATTTAAGTTGTGGCTAAGAGTAACAAAAATGAAAGTGGGCATTGAAGTGATTATATTGTTGGGCATGGCCAAGGTTGTCGGAACAGAAAAAACTTAAATTATTTGGTCAATTGATAAGTCTAACGATACCACATTCAAAATTATTTTATAAAAATATTATTACGCAAGGAATAACAAAACAAACCGACCACAACAAAATACACACATCGTACGGTATCCAGAATTACACAAAACAAAAGTGTTTGCAATTTACGCCTAAGGCCTTTTACAAGGTTTTTATACATTTTGCCTGAACCTGCCATATGGTTGCATGTAGTTTGACATGTGTTCAGTTTTAACTTCTAAAAGTAATATACGAACAATGACAAACTCCTCAACATCACCCTTTAACATTACACAAACAGTGACACAAAATATTATTAAAGAACGATTTGACTGACGGACAGGTCTTGTAAAACTTGCAGTCATAAAAGTCAAAGTGATTGAAATGAATGAATGCGATTGAAAAAAGTGTGCATTGCTATTGAATTCCTTCCAAAGCAAAACGTTCAAACGTTTAAAATGGAACGGAAATGCGACGAAAATGGCGAAAAGTTGGAAAAAACAGGAACAATTTTTTTCATTTCATTATTCAAAAAATAGGATGATGAAAAAGGACTGAAATGATTAAGAAAATTGTGGGACGACCAATTGAAGTAATTTCATTAGGCAAGTGTTTGCAGGGCAAATGACAGTCTGGAGATTAAATGTCTAATAGCACTTGCCTACCATTGTTACCTAGACTCTTAATAGGTGACTGGGTACCAGGGGCCTTTTTCGCGCGATGAAACTTATGTTCTACAAGTCTCTCATTCTCTAAGGCCTACTATACGGGCGACACGAAAAGCATTGACGCTGTTATGCAACGCTGCATCTGTCATTGATGCACCAACCAGTGTTCGAGTCTTACGTTACCAGTGCGAGTTGGCAATGATTTCCACATTTCATCCCACCAGTTAAGCTCCTCAACGACTTAACGACTTGTGCAGAACATTAACCTCCAACGGCTGCTCTGGCTAGGCCATATCGTTCGAATGCCAAAGGATACTTCGGCGAGATGGATATTTGTAGTGGGAATTTATTAGGGTCGCCGTGGTCTAGTAGAAAGTGTGCAGGCTTATTAGACGTAAAACCAGGGTTCGAGTCCCAGGCCAGACATCAAAATAAAATATAAAAAAAGAATTTTTTCGGCGATTTCTTCTCTTTCTCTTCTTGAAAAGTTTCTCAAAAATCTGTCGTTTGGAGTCGACTTTAAGCTGTAGGTCTCGCCACTTCTGTATAAAATTAACACACACAACATAAGTGGTGTGAGAAACTACGGGCTTCTTGGGGACGATTGCTGTAGACTGTCTAATGGGGTCGAGGTATAGTACTGGCCATTTTATAGTCACCAGCAGCAACTCGTTTCCTTCCCGTTCGCATCTTCCCTCTTTCCACCTTTTCTAAACCAGCACAGTGCTTTGCATGAGTAGGGGCCATCCCCTGCTGGTTTTATAAAAAAAAAGTTGGCGTTAAAGACGAACTTTGGTGCATTGGAAGGACCAAAGCCAGGTTGATAATACCATCAATTGGCGTACCTTGCTGGAAAGGCTTCCGCGAAGCAAACGATAGACAGAAAACTCTTAAGTAAGATTTTTGGTTCAGTGAGAGTCTGCAATGATTTCCGCATCCCATCCAACAATGAGTTGCGTGAGTTCCTTAACGACTTGGATGTTGTGATAACATCTAACGGCTGCTCTGGGTAGTCTATGTAGTTCGAATGTCAACGGATACTTCGGCGAGATGCTTTTGTAGTCGGAATTAGCTGTAGTTGACGTAAAACTTGAACTTGTCTGCGTTGAAAGTATCAAATCGAGCTTGAAAATACCATCAACAATGAGCTGCTTGAGCTCTTTAACGACTTGAGTGTTGTGATAATATCTAACGACTGCACTGGCTAGTCTATGTCGTTCGAATGTCAGCGGATACTTCGGCGAGATGGCTTTCGTAGTCAGAATTAGCTATAGTTGGCGTAAAACATGAACTTGTCTGTGTTGGAAGGACTGAATCGACCTTAGAAATCCCATTAATTGGCGTGACTTTCTGGAAAGGCGTTTGCGAAGCAGACTTTAGACAGAAAAGTCTTACGTAAAATTTTTGGTAAAGTGAGAATGTCCAACGATTTCCGCATTCCATCCAACAATGATCTGCATGAGCTTCTCAACGACTTGAATGTTATGCAACACGTGAACATCTAGCGGCTGTGCTGGCTAGACCATGTCGTTTGAATGTCAGGAGATATATTCGCGGGATGGAAAGCGGAAATTAGCCTTAGTTGGGTTAAAGGGCGAACTTGTCTGCGTTAGAGGGACTAAATTGAGGTTGGAAGAACCATGGATTAGTGTGACCAGCTGAAAGTGCTCTGTATGAACTTTTCAAATACGTTGTGCAGCACACTAACATGCAACGGCTGCGCGGACCATGTCATTTGGTTGACATGGTTGACAGCGGGTCGGGAATTAATAAGCGGTAGTTGGTGTAAACGAAGTCTTTCTCTAAGTTGGAAGGACCAAATCAAGGTTGAACGGACCATCGATTGGTGGGACCTGCTGGAAAAGTGCTCTCGAAGCAGAGGATCGTAATCCGATAAATAAGTTGTTAAGTCATGCCTTTAATGTCAACTTTTTCGATACTAAATTTGATGGAGTACGGTCAGAAAAGCAACTGCAGGTATCTGCAGCGTTACAGCGGGCCGTTAAGAGAGCTCAAGTGTATTTTGGTAATCAAATCTACCACTTCGAGCTGCTTCTTTTCTCCCACAATTTTAAACCAAAATTCTTCAACTCTTTATTAGAAAAAATTCTTTCTGTTCACTTCCATGTCAATTACTGAAAGCAGACATAGCACTACCATCCATGCTTTCCTATTTTTGTGAACTTCAAGCTGGCATTTTGTGTTTTCCTCAGCTGTGGTTTATTATTGTTGTCAGCAATATGGTTGCAAGTGCACTTAATTCATATTGTCATATGCCATGGCACCTCACACTTATGTTGCCTGAAGAAGTCAGTGAGGAAAATTTATGCTGAAGGCAAAATCTGCACTTTAATGATAAAAATGCATTAGAAAATCTCTTTTATTTTATATAGGAAAATAAAGTCAACTCCATTGCCATTATTGTTACGGTCTATATACCGTTATTTCCTTATAAGTTATAAATTTACAATCACTTGCCTCTGTCTACTGGCTGTTGTCTTTAGTGTTTTCCTTCAGTTTTCTTGGATAAATTCCTCTGAGAAATTTTATTCAACGATGAGGATTCCATTACTGCTATACGTTCTTGCCTTCTTCTAACTGTATTTATTAGATGTTGTGTTGTTGTTGTTGTTGTTTATGTGTATTAAATAACTGTATATTTAATCATGGCAATACAGGATAATAATATTCCATTACTATGGTAATATGGAATGTTTATTTGAATATGTTTTCTATACAATAATGGCAAGTTTTCTGTGCTACTTTTCTACTCCTTCTTCTCATTCTTTTCAGTTGGATGCAGTATCGACATTGAAAGCTGTATTCACTGGTAGCATTATAAAGGTTAATCAAAATGTGATAAGGTTACGTCTGTTTTAAATTTTTATTGCGTTTCTCTTTAAGCACTTTCTATACTAAAATAAAATAAATTAAAATGTACATAAGTTGCCGTATTCTCCCACATACAGTAGCGAGCACAAAAAAAAGGCAACGTTGGGTAAAATTATCTTTAAGTGCGATAATTTTAAAAAAATGGTGACCAGTTCAAAATATTTCTTTGGGTTATTAATCCCTACAGTTATAGATACCTATTATCAATAACATTATGTAAATATTTTTAATTAATGATATATTATTTTGTCATTTATTAAAAAGAGTGCGAATTTCATGGGAGCAATAAAAATGCAACAGCATAAATTTTAATGTGTTTATTTAAATTAAATAGTAATTCTTACAAAAAAATCTTAAAATTAATATTTAGTGGCGTAGCCCTTATTTTTTATGACTTCTTGCAACCTAGAAGGCATAGAGTCGACTAAAGCTATTAATGTGTTAATGGATATTTTCTCCCATTCACTTTTCAAAATTTCTTCTAATTGCCTCTTATTTGACGGATGTTTCCTCTTAACTTCCCGATCTAATAGCTCCCATAGATTTTCTATGGGGCTTAGATCGGGAAGACTGTGATGGCCAATCAAAAACATTGACATCATTGTCGCTTAAAAAGTTTCGAGCTAAGCGACTTTGAGTGCTTTGGATCGTTAGCCTGTTGGAATATGCTACCAGGAGGCATTTTTTTCCCGCAGATGAGGAAGCATGTGTTCTCCAAGGATTTCACAGTACTTCTTGGCGTCCATTTTTCCTTCGATTTGAGTTAAGGGACCTACGCCCGCTTCTTTATATTGATTGCACTGATGAGGGGTTTCTTTGCGGGTCGTCTCGCATGCAAATTAGCCTCTTTCAACCTACGGCGAACAGTGTAAACGCCTATAGAGACTCCCATTTGCTCATTTGCGAAATTAGCAACGTTCCACTGCGGTCTTTCGTGGATCTTTTTTAACCAGTGCAATCATCTGGCGGTCTTGGCGAGAGGTAGTTTTTCGATGATTACCACTACCTTGGTTTCCTTTCCACACTATTTCTCAAGGAAAATCGAGATTTAATCCGACATACGGTTGATTGATTTTACACCAAAGAGGTGTCCAACTTCACGCATGGATTTTCCTTCTTCTAAGGCTTTATGATTGCAGTTTTGCTGTCAGCTGAGAGCTGCTTCTATTACAAAACACATGTTGTATAACTTATTTAAGAAATTTTCAATTATAATTAAATAAATAACTTACTTTAACTATTTTTTTATTATGTTGCATTTTTTTTTTGCTCGCTAAAAATTTGCACATTTTTTCACTAATTCAAAAATATTTAACTTTTTAAAGCAGAATTTGGAATAAACTGTGGTTACTTTGAAAACTTATAATTGAAAGAATTAACAGCAAAAGGAAATAGAAAAATTAGTTACCGTTATTTTGAAACAGATCTTATTAAAGATCATATGGCACAGTGTTACATTTTTTGTGCTCGCTACTGTAGGTTGTTGTCATATTAAACTAGACCTAGTGGTTGAAACACCAGCTCACAGATCTCCAGCATATCAAAATATTAAAGGAATATTCCTTTGATCGACTGTCTCTAAGCAATGTTCTGGAAAACTGGTCTTAGGATTAATAAAATCGCCATGAAAAGTTTTTTAAAAACCTGTCGTTGGGAGTCGACTTCAAACTAGTGGTCCCGACGCTCATGGATCAAATTAACACACACAACATAAGTGATGTTAGAAGCTGGATAGTAATTCTGGATATATTATCGGCTTTTAATTCATTTGAAAGGTCAATTAATGCCTTTATGTATAGAGTATAACATCGTTTCAATGTCTATTATGGGCTCCATGTCTATGTCTATGGACTCCATGTCTATGTCTATGGACTCCATGTCTATGTCTATTATGGACTCCATGGATGCACTCCATCTATTATCACTAGATAATCTAGACATCCGAAATGTCCAATTTTCCATGATTTTAACCTATACACAAGAATATATTTGAATGGTTTGGGTTATATTGGTTTAAGGACAATTATGTTTTGTAGCTTCCTCACATACTCGTAAAACCTTTGAAGACTTTAAAAAAGTTTAGATGAGCCAAACGGCACAGTATCGAAATCGATATTTTTTTTTATATAAAAACCAACACTCAGGGGATGGCCCCTACTCATGCAGTGCATTGAGCAGGTTTAGGAAAATAGGTTATAAGAAGGTGGAAAGAGGGAGTAGTGTTTATGGACATTTGATTTAAATTCAACAATATCGTAATTAACGGGAAAAACTCTCGCAGGAAGATCACTCTACAAGCAAGCAGTGCGGGCAAAAAATGAATTCTCCGTGTAATACATTGTGGACAATCAACCACAAAAGGATGTGGTCTGCAAGAAGCTCGAGTACCATGTAAAAATATGTGATTATCGGTAACCAAGCCGCATATCTCTCGAGAACATCTCCCATTATAGTGCCGATAGAACAATGAAACACACGCCACAATGCGACTATGCTCCAACGAATCAATAGAGTTGGATACCCTACTGTCATTAATAAGCACCTTCGCCCTCTCCTGTAGGCGGTCGAAACGCTTCAAAATAGACGTTGAAGCACCGGCCGATACATGAGAGTTGTACTCCATCCGGGGTCGGATAAAGGTCCTGTAAATAGTAAGAAGGTCGGATGGAGTGAAGTATTTTCTGCACCGTTTAAAAAAAACCAAGGCACTTGAATGCTTCCTTTGACACTCGAAAAATGTGATCGTTTCAACGAGCATCACAACTAATTCTCATGCCCAGAACATCAAGAGTAGATACTCTCAATATTTACATTACCCATAGGTATAGACAACAGAACACCAGCACCAGCATCACGCCGGTGTGTCAGATAACCTCCACCTAAGACGTCAATGCCTTCAAATCTCTTGTTCAAAACACCCAATGTGCTAGAACTGTATGGCAGATATTGTCGCCCTGTTAAATCACTTGCCATCGGTCTGACCAAAAATGATCATTAATCAAAAGTTCAAAAGGTGAAAGTGATTGCCTGACCAACAGCGCTCTTAAAGGAATGTGGTCTGTCAACGTCTTCAACCTACGAAAAGCACACCAAATAGTGTATTTTTCGAAATGCATTGGATACTCTTGGTTCTTTTGGGAAGCGATTGCCTGGCCAATAGCGTTTTTAAAAAAAGTGGAAGGTCACCGTAGTCTAGTCGACGTAGAAATATTTCTTCAGATTTCTTTTTTGATCGAGATACCTGACCTGAGGCTTGAACCATGGCATCACGTCTTACATACAGTGGAACTTCTATAATTTGAACCTCTATTACTTGAATTTCTATAAGTTGAAGCAAAGAAACAGAATCTTGGAGCGAAATTCTATCAGGTTTTGCTTCTGAAGTCGCCGTGGTCTAGTAGGTAGTGTGTTGACTTATTAGACGTAAAAGCCTAGGTTCGAGTCCCAGGCCAGACATCAAAACAAAATACAAAAAGTATTCTTTCGGCGATTTCCTCTGAGCAGATTTCTGGCAAAAACTCTGAGAGCAAATAAAAATTGCCATGAAAAGTTTCTCATAAAATCTGTCGTTCGGAGTCGACTTTAAAATGTAGGTCCCACTACTCATGTATAAAATTAACACACACAACAAAAGGTCAATAATCCTGACTCAAAACCGCAGTTTATAGTGACTTTTTCGAAATGCATTGGACACGTTGGAATCTGTGACCTACATTCGAAAATTTTGTTTCTTTTCATACACATTCATGACTGAAGTTGATTTTTCGGTGTAAGTTTGGATCAACTTTTCCAGATCGTATTCGTTGCTTATGATAACTCATGGTAATTTAGCAAAATAGACTAATGCGACATATACGTAAATCTCCGACAAGATGCCAGCTGGTAAAGTTTAAAAGTCCCTTTGCAAACCTCTACACCAATATGGTGATGCATTTGGGATTCTATTGGGTGATCTGGCGACACCCATATTACTTTATGAATCCTCCTATGTAGTAAGGCTGTGCTTTGCATTAATTTCAGCGATTGTTAGGCCATGCATGGATCGTAGATTGCTGACATATTTGACCAATTTCCAAAGCATTTTTATATTTTTGAATCCATATCAAGAATACATACTTAGTCCGGATTACGACCTACCTTCTCAGGGGTTATATTGTGTATGTTTATTTTATATATGAGTGGCGGGACTTACAATTTAAAGTCGACTTCGAACGACAAATTTTTCATATTTGGGAAATTTGCTGAGAAGAAGTCGCCGAAGAAACATTTCTTCAGATTACTTTTTGATCGAAATACATGACCTGGGGCTTGAACCGTGGCATGATGTCTTACATACAGTGGAACTTCTATAATTTAAACTTCTATTAATTAAATTTTATACAAGTTGAAGCAAAGAGACAGAAACTTGCAACGAAATTCTAGTAGGTATTGCTTTTTTATCTTAAACTTTCTATAAGTTGAAGTTTTTTTTTTTGGATAATGGTGATTCAATTTATAGAAGTTCGACTGTATATGTCAATTCACTACCAACTAGACTATGGCACACTATCATGAACAACAGCAATATTTTCGTTATTTTAATTGCAAATTTATTTACTGTCAGAGTTTTTATCAGAAATCTGCTGAGAGGCAGTCATCGAAGAAATATTTTTGTTAGAGATCTTTGGCCGTTTAAACTAAACCAAGGCTACGGCAACTATGTTTACTAATTTAAATTTAGAATGTGTTGACAGTGGTGCTTGAATTCGAATCTATTCCTAGGGCTGCCCGGTTAAATACAGGATACAATTCAGAATACAGTTTTACCAAGTTTACAAGCTCTGGGCTTGTGAGCCTTTTGTTAACCAACAAGTTACGTCGCTGGGTTCAGAAAAATAACTGAATTGTATTGCAGTAGGAATAAAGCCTGGCTATTCCTCGGGCTGCCCGGTTTAATACAGGATACAGTACAGGATACAAATTTTACCAAGTTTAAAAGCTTTCGCTCTATGAGTCTGCTGCTTAACTAACAAGTTACGTCTTTGGGGTCAGAAATATACAGTAGCGAGCACAAAAAATGCAACACTGTGCCATATGATCTTTAATAAGATCTGTTTCAAAATAACGGTAACTAATTTATCTATTTCCTTTTGCTGTTAATTCTTTCAATTATAAGTTTTCAAAGTAACCACAGTTTATTCCAAATTCTGCTTTAAAAAGTTAAATATTTTGAATTAGTGAAAAGAGTGCAAATTTTTAGCGAGCAAAAAAAATGCAACATAATAAAAAAATAGTTAAAGTAAGTTATTTATTTAACTATAATTGAAAATTTCTTAAATAAGTTATACAACATGTGTTTTGTAATAGAAGCAGCTCTCAGCTGACAGCAAAACTGCAATCATTAAAGCCTTAGAAGAAGGAAAATCCATGCGTGAAGTTGGACACCTCTTTGGTGTAAATCAATCAACCGTATGTCGGATTAAATCTCGATTTTCCTTGAGGAATAGTGTGCAAAGGAAACCAGGTAGTGGTAATCCTCGAAAAACTACTTCTCGCCAAGACCGCCAGATGATTGCACTGGTTAAAAAAGATCCACGAAGACCGCAGTGACGTTGCTAATTTCGCAAATGAGCAAATGGGAGTCTCTATATGCGTTCACACTGTTCGCCGTAGGTTGAAAGAGGCTAATTTGCATGTGAGACGACCCGCAAAGCAACCTTTCATCAGTGCAATCAATAAAAAGAAGCGCCTGGAATTTGCAAAACGTTATAAGGATTGGTCAATTGAACAATGGGCTAAAGTCTTGTGGAGCGATGAAAGCAAATTTAATTTGTTTGGCTCCGATGGGATAAATTTTGTTCGAAGACCGCCTGGACAGAGATATTCTCCAAGATATCAACTTTCAACCGTAAAACATGGCGGTGGATCAATAATGGTGTGGGGTGAGGAACGATATGTTTAAAAGAAATTATTGATTTTACGTCACGTATTTACAGGTGCGTTTTCCCGTGATGGGGTAGGTACCTTAACTCAAATCGAAGGAAAAATGGACGCCAAGAAGTACTGTGAAATCCTTGGAGAACACATGCTTCCTCATCTGCGGGAAAAAATGCCTCCTGGTAGCATATTCCAACAGGATAACGATCCAAAGCACTCAAGTCGCTTAGCTCGAAACTTTTTAAGCGACAATGATGTCAATGTTTTGGATTGGCCATCATAGTCTCCCGATCTAAACCCCATAGAAAATCTATGGGAGCTAATTAGATCGGCAAGTTAAGAGGAAACATCCGTCAAATAAGAGGCAATTAGAAGAAATTTTGAAAAGTGAATGGGAGAAAATATCCATTAACACATTAATAGCTTTAGTCGACTCTATGCCTTCTAGGTTGCAAGAAGTCATAAAAAATAAGGGCTACGCCACTAAATATTAATTTTAAAATTTTTTTTTGTAAGAATTACTATTTAATTTAAATAAACACATTAAAATTTATGCTGTTGCATTTTTATTGCTCCCATGAAATTCGCACTCTTTTTAATAAATGACAAAATAATCTATCATTAATTAAAAATATTTCCATAATGTTATTGGTAATAGGTATCTATAACTGTAGGGATTAATAACCCAAAGAAATATTTTGAACTGGTCACCATTTTTTTAAAATTATCGCACTTAAAGATAATTTTACCCAACGTTGCCTTTTTTTTGTGCTCGCTACTGAAGCTGCGTTGAATTGTATTGGGAATAAAGCCGGGCTTTGACGTTCATTAACTGATCGTTAGCTATGCCATTAACATTTAAAATTATATTTTCAAGTGCCTTAACACATTTTCTGTTGCTACTTTACATATGTGTTTATCGTTTTGTAATTTAAGCTGCCTGTTAATAAACATTATTGGTCTGATTAACTCACATCACTCAAAACTCTCTCTCTCTCTTGACATTTGCTCTTATCTTAATACCCTTTTGCGACTCTATTAAGGGTCTTTAATTACTTTCAAAAAAAGCTTGTTTTCAAAGTCATGACCGCTTTTTTCCCCTCTCTTCTCTTTCTCTTTCTGTTTTTGCCTGTTTTTGTGGCGGTTAAGGTATTTTAAAAAAAAAATGTTCTTTTTCCTTTCATTCATTTACGAATTGAGTTTCATGTCTCACTTTCATACGTTACTACATACATACACACATGCATATATAATCTACTGCCATTGTATTTGTGTTCTTTATACACATGCACCCGAATGAACAGAGTTTGTGTTCCATTTGTTCTTATCAAACAGACCGTTAACGATAAACAGTTGTGGCTGTAGTGGCTGTGGTCGCTGTTGTATTCTCAGCGGATATTCATAAATGTGCTGCCATAAAAAAAAATGGAGGAAATCAGCACAATAATATTCCTCTGCAGCGTTGCCAGTTATTATTGCTTGTAGCAGAAATGTTGGTTATAGAACGTTTGTATAAAAATTTATTTTTTTTAAAAAAAAAATTTTAATGAGTAAAGAAAACGAGATATTTAACGGGTAACAATTTTAAATTGAGTGGCAGTTGCTTATAAAATAAAACAGCGTTAATAAAACTTAATTTCATTTGTTTATTTAAAATCATTTCGCTTTATGGTCATTTGAAAATGGAAAACTTTCAAAGAAATGTATTAAAAATGTTAACTAGCGACAGGAAAGAAAACTTTGTGAGAGTGCGTCTAGTTTAAATCTGTTCTTTGCTAGCAGAATCCTGTATAAGTTTAAGTACGCCGAACACAAGGACTAGTATTCACTACGTAGTAAAACGTAACCAATATTTTCTAATTCCACCGCGGCAGTCGAGTGATCAGTATTTCAGACTCTGAGATATATTCTCCTTCTTAGTTATCATAACTACAGCCTATATGGCAGACACTTCCATTTGTAAAACTATGCAAAGGTCTACTAGCCTTATATAGTGTCTTATGCACTTCCACCTTTTGTATTGAATTTGATGGTCTGAGCAGCTACGAACCTAATTCCAACATAACAACAATACATGCCACCCAATTCTATCACATTGGATATCCTGAACAAGTAATTTGAAGACTTGGTAGTAAAGATTATTTGAACTGTATTAAGGCACTTGAAAATATAATTTTAAATTTAAAGGTCATAGCTAACGATCAGTAAATGAACGTCAAAGCTCGGCTTTATTCCGACTACAATTCAACGCATCTATATTTCTGATGCAGAAGACTCACAGGCCGAGAGCTTGTAAAGTTGGTAACATTGCATCCTGTATTGTATCCTGTATTAAACCGGGCAGCCCTAGGAATATATTCGAATTCAAGTACCATTCTGAAGTACCATTAGTAAACATCGTATAGCTATTATGGATGTTGAAATCGCCGTAGTCTAGTAGGTAGTGTATTGGCTTATTAGACGTAAAGCCTCGGTTTAAACTCCAGGTCAGACATCAAAATGAAAATATGAAATATTTCTTCGGAAAATTCTGGCAAAAAATCTGTTGTTTGAAGTCGACATTAAATTGTAGGTCCGTCGCGCCACTCATGTAGAAAATTAACACATACAACCTAGGTGGTGTGAGAAGCTAGTCTGTAATTCTGACTGAAGGCTTGTCTCGCAGCACCATATAGGTTCAAAACAGTCGAAAAAATCTGTTTTGAAATTGCTTCACAATACATTACAGAGGCTAAAGTTCCTTGCTTGGATTTTTAGTGCGAAAACTTCAATCAAGACTGGATTTAGACTAGGTGTAGACTTGGTCCCTCTCGTCTAGTTATCTGTGTAGTGTAATGGATAGTGTGTTTGCTTATTCAGATATCTCCAATAAATTTAAATTAAACTTCTTCTCAGAAAATTTCTGTTTAAAACTTTGAGAGTGAATCAAATTGTCACCAAAAAGTTTTTCCAAATTCGGTTGTCCGGTATTTACTTTATACTGCATATATATATTCGGTATATGAAGTCGCCGAAGACATTCGACTCGATTCATCATGCTGCAATATGGAACGTACTTCCTTGCAAGGGAATACTAGAAAAGCTTCTTACATTAAACCGCCGCCTCGAAGATTTAGACTACGCAGATGACATTTGTTTACTCTCACACAGATTCGACGATATGCAGTCAAAGCTTAATAACATCGAAGTTGCATCGGCAACTTGTGGTCTCAAAGTTAACATTCCAAAAACGAAAACCATGAGCATTAACACAACAAATATACAACAATTCATGCTACAACAACAACTAATCGAGGACATCTAATCAGTCTGGTACCTAAGCAGGATAATAACAAAAAGCGAAGACTCTAGAGAGGACGTTTGAAATCGAATTAAAAATTAAAACACATATGAAAGTCCCCCATATCTCAAAGCGCACCAAAATCAACATCTTCAACAGCTGCGTAAAATCAGTTGCGTTTTACGGATGCAAGTCTTGGAACGCAAACCAACGCGATATTAATGTCTTACAAGTATTCATCAACCGTTGTCTACGTCGCATACTAAAAATTTTCTGGCCAACCACCGTCAAAGATGAGCGCCTATGGGCCCAGTATTAACGCATACACAACACGAATGGTGTGAGAAGTTACGACGTTGTACAATGTGTCAATTCGACCTCCGGCTACTGTACTTGTCACAAGTACACGTCTTCTGACCTAATCTAACCTATTCAGTCTAGTTTCCTAGACAGGATAGAGTATTTAAAAAAATACAGGTTGTTGTCTTTGCTATAATATGGATAGGAGCTAGTAGGCATTATAAAAAGGACCTTTCTAGGGGATGGTGTGTAATATACCAATAATCCGCATCACATTATATCTCCTTACTTTATAAATGAACATAATTTTATTATTTCTACTGCAAGAAGTCCATCAGAATAACTTAATCGGTTATTATAATTTTTTTAGTTAGGATTACATCCATGCTTCGCATATAACTTTAGTGAGAAGATGTTGAAGATGTCATGAACTAAGGTGTGAACAATTATTATCTACTACTCTGCGGTAATTTCTGTTCATGAGTATAGAATTTCATAAGGGAGTTTATACCAGCACCTCACCCTAGCTTACCTTTTTAACACTAAACCTACCGATACTTCATTTATTCCTATTCCTACCAAAGGGGCGTCAAATGATGCATCTCGGTGAAAAAAATTAACAAGAGACGAGTAAATTTTGGATAGAACATTCGATGTCTTTTGTAATAAAAGTCGTAAGGCAATTTCAAACAAATTCTGACAAAAAGTTCAAAATTGGGCCATTTGATCCGTCCATGGTAGGTTTAGTGTTATAAATTTTTCCCATTTTTTCAATTACACAGTGTAGAGGAATTTAATAAAACTTAATTAAAATTTATTCAATTATTAAAAATTTTAACTCCCAAATGGAAACATTTTTATCCGTACGTATCCAATAGATTGAATTTATTTTCATAATTTCAATTAAGTTTGCCAAATGCTATTTCAAATATTTTCCATGATTTCATATAGCCATGACGTACATACATATAAACTGCTTGGCATGACTAACATTCCATATCAGAGTGCTTTGGGATAATTTTAATTAAATTTCAATTATTCAGATTATTAACACACACAGACATACAAAAGACCATTTCAAATACGCATTCAACAGTTTCAAACTAAAGAACACTAAAAACACGGTGAAATATTCCAACCACACCCCCTTCCCCTATTTAATTCACAGATTTGATACAAACTGCACTGAATAGAGGGTTTTGAATGATTGTTTTTGGTGTGAATTTAATTTTGTAGCAATGTTGAGTGGTGTTAAAGATTAGTTGACGGCGACTATTCATTCAGACCAAATGCTAATTGAGAATCATAGTAACCGTGTCAAGCTGTTAATGTGCCCGTCATTACAGCCACGGTTGCAACGACTTTTTTTTGTTTTTTGTCTGTCTACACAATTACTGAAATTAAAACAATAGACGGACTGGTTGCCGGTTGACTGACTTGATTGTTTGTTTAATTATTATTCATCGCCTCGCCATCTAATTAATAACAATTTAATGAGTTCATAGGAATCATAAGCTTATGTCTGCCTGATATTAAATTAAATTCATTTCAATTATAATTTATTCACTGGCTACAAATAATTATACGGCATGACAATCAAATCATTTTAATTATTGAAATTGTTTCAATCAATTGTTTGATGTCAAAGGTAGGGGCAAGAATCACGGGAGTTTAATTGTTAAATAACAGGCAATCAAAAGGTTTTTTTTTTGTGATACTTTACAATACATTTTTCTGAATGAGTTGGACAGCATATGATTGGTGCAGAGATCAGCAATAAGTCTTTAAAATGATGAGCAGATTCGAATCATACTTATACGCATTCATATTTATTTTAATATGATACTCATACTACTCATACTTAAAGGTGGAAGTACTCGTCGTATTCATACTTAACAATACGCATGATGTTAT
>CM025791.1:87293863-87394065 GCA_014635995.1 Sarcophaga peregrina
GCGGATATTCATAAATGTGCTGCCATAAAAAAAATGGAGGAAATCAGCACAATAATATTCCTCTGCAGCGTTGCCAGTTATTATTGCTTGTAGCAGAAATGTTGGTTATAGAACGTTTGTATAAAAATTTATTTTTTTTAAAAAAAAAATTTTAATGAGTAAAGAAAACGAGATATTTAACGGGTAACAATTTTAAATTGAGTGGCAGTTGCTTATAAAATAAAACAGCGTTAATAAAACTTAATTTCATTTGTTTATTTAAAAACATTTCTCTTTAATGGTCGTTTGAAAATGGAAAACTTTTAAAGAAATGTATTAAAAATGTTAACTAGTGACAGGAAAACTTTGGTATTGCGTCTAGTTTAAATCTGTTCTTTGCTAGCAGAATGCTATACGCGTATAAGTAAGCCGAACACAAGGACAAGTATTCACTACGTAGTAAAACGTAACCAATATTTTCTAATTCCACCGCGGCAGTCGAGTGATCAGTATTTCAGACTCTGAGATATATTCTCCTTCTTAGTTATCATAACTACAGCCTATATGGCAGACACTTCCATTTGGAAAACTATGCAAAGGTTTACTAGCCTTATATAGTTTCTTATGCACTTCCACCTTTTGTATTGAATTTGATGGTCTGAGCAGCTACGAACCTAATTCCAACATAACAACAATACATGCCACCCAATTCTATCACATTGGATATCCTGAACAAGTAATTTGAAGACTTGGTAGTAAAGATTATTTGAACTGTGTTAAGGCACTTGAAAATATAATTTTAAATGTAAGGGGCACAGGTAACGATTAGTTAATGAATGTCAAAGCCCGGCTTTATTCCGACTACAATTCAACGCATCTATATTTCTGATGCAGAAGACTTACAGGCCGAGAGTTTGTAAAGTTAGTAAAATTGCAACCTGTATTGTATCCTGTATTAAACCGGGCAGCCCTAGGAATATATTCGGAATTCAAGTACCATTCTGAATTTACCATTAGTAAACATCGTATAGCTATTATGGATATTGAAATCGCCGTAGTCTAGTAGGTAGTGTATTGGCTTATTAGACGTAAAGCCTCGGTTTAAACTCCAGGTCAGACATCAAAATGAAAATATGAAATATTTCTTCGGGAAATTCTGGCAAAAAATCTGTTGTTTGAAGTCAACTTTAAATTGTAGGTCCCGCTACTCATGTATAAAATTAACACACACAACCTAGGTGGTGTGAGAAGCTAGTCTGTAACTCTGACTGAAGGGTTGTCTCGCAGCACCATGTAGATTCAAAACAGTCGAAAAAATCTGTTTTGAAATTGCTTCACAATACATTACAGAGGACAAAGTTCCTTGCTTGGATTTTTAGTGCGAAAACTTCAATCAAGACTGGATTTAGACTAGGTGTAGACTTGGTCCCTCTCGTCTAGTTATCTGTGTAGTGTAATGGATAGTGTGTTTGCTTATTCGACATATATCTCCAATAAATTTAAATTAAACTTCTTCTCAGAAAATTTCTGTTTAAAACTCTGAGAGTGAATCAAATTGTCACCAAAAAGTTTTTCAAAAGTCGGTTGTCCGGTATTTACTTTATACTGCATATATATATATTCGGTATATGAAGTCGCCGAAGACATTCGACTCGATTCATCATGCTGCAATATGGAACGTACTTCCTTGCAAGGGAATACTAGAAAAGCTTCTTACATTAAACCGCCGCCTCGAAGATTTAGACTACGCAGATGACATTTGTTTGCTCTCAAACAGATTCCACGATATGCAGTCAAAGCTTAATAACATCGAAGCTGCATCGGCAACTTGTGGTTAAGATTCCAAAAACGAAAAACCATGAGAATTAATACAACAAATACACAACACTTCATGCTACAACAACAACTGATCGAGGACGTCCAATCATTCTGTTACCTAAGCAGCATAACAACAAAAAGCGGTGGCTCTAGAGAGAACGTTGGAAATCGCATTAAAAATTAAAACACATATGGAAGTCCCCCCATATCTCAAAGCGCACCAAAATCAACATCTTCAACAGCTGCGTAAAATCAGTTGCGTTTTACGGATGCAAGTCTTGGAACGCAAACCAACGCGATATTAATGTCTTACAAGTATTCATCAACCGTTGTCTATGTCGCATACTAAAAATTTTCTGGCCAACCACCGTCAAAGATGAGCGCCAATGGGCCCAGTATTAACGCATACACAACACGAATGGTGTGAGAAGTTACGACGTTGTACAATGTGTCAATTCGACCTCCGGCTACTGTACTTGTCACAAGTACACGTCTTCTGACCTAATCTAACCTATTCAGTCTAGTTTCCTAGACAGGGTAGAGTATTTAAAAAAATACAGGTTGTTGTCTTTGCTATAATATGGATAGGAGCTAGTTAGGCATTATAAAAAGAACCTTTCGCATCACATTATATCTCCTTACTTTATAAACGAACATAATTTTATTATTTCTACTGCAAGCAGACCATCAGAATAACTTAATCGGTTATTATAATTTTATAGTTAGGATTACATCCTAGCTTCGCATGTAACTTTAGTGAGAAGATGTTGAAGATGTCTGAACTAAGGTGTGAACAATTATTATCTACTACTCTGCGGTAATTTCTGTTCATGAGTATAGAATTTCATAAGGGAGTTTATACCAGCACCTCACCCTAGCTTACCTTTTTTAACACTAAACCTACCGATACTTCATTTATTCCTATTCCTACCAAAGGGGGTCAAATGATGCCTTCTCGGTGAAAAAAAATTAACAAGAGACGAGTAAATTTTGGATAGAACATTCGATGTCTTTTGTAATAAAAGTCGTAAGGCAATTTCAAAAAATTCTGACAAAAAGTTCAAAATGGGCCATTTGATCCGTCCATGGTAGGTTTAGTGTTAATAAATTTTTCCCATTTTTTCAATTACACAGTGTAGAGGAATTTAATAAAACTTAATTAAAATTTATTCAATTATTAAAAATTTTAACTCCCAAATGGAAACATTTTTATCCGTACGTATCCAATAGATTTGAATTTATTTTCATAATTTCAATTAAGTTTGCCAAATGCTATTTCAAATATTTTCCATGATTTCATATAGCCATGACGTACATACATATAAACTGCTTGGCATGACTAACATTCCATATCAGAGTGCTTTGGGATAATTTTAATTAAATTTCAATTATTCAGATTATTAACACACACAGACATACAAAAGACCATTTCAAATACGCATTCAACAGTTTCAAACTAAAGAACACTAAAAACACGGTGAAATATTCCAACCAACACCCCTTCCCCTATTTAATTCACAGATTTGATACAAACTGCACTGAATAGAGGGTTTGAATGATTGTTTTGGTGTGAATTTAATTTTGTAGCAATGTTGAGTGGTGTTAAAGATTAGTTGACGGCGACTATTCATTCAGACCAAATGCTAATTGAGAATCATAGTAACCGTGTCAAGCTGTTAATGTGCCCGTCATTACAGCCACGGTTGGCAACGACTTTTTTTGTTTTTTGTCTGTCTACACAATTACTGAAATTAAAACAATAGACGGACTGGTTGCCGGTTGACTGACTTGATTGTTTGTTTAATTATTATTCATCGCCTCGCCATCATAATTAATAACAATTTAATGAGTTCATAGGAATCATAAGCTTATGCTGCCTGATATTAAATTAAATTCATTTCAATTATAATTTATTCACTGGCTACAAATAATTATACGGCATGACAATCAAATCATTTTAATTATTGAAATTGTTTCAATCAATTGTTTGATGTCAAAGGTAGGGGCAAGAATCACGGGAGTTTAATTGTTAAATAACAGGCAATCAAAAGGTTTTTTTTTGTGATACTTTACAATACATTTTTCTGAATGAGTTGGACAGCATATGATTGGTGCAGAGATCAGCAATAAGTCTTTAAAATGATGAGCAGATTCGAATCATACTTATACGCATTCATATTTATTTTAATATGATACTCATACTACTCATACTTAAAGGTGGAAGTACTCGTCGTATTCATACTTAACAATACGCATGATGTTATTGGCTTCAACTCGTCTCTACTTAACATTTACACGAATCACAAAATAAGTATGATTCGCGTACGAACACTCCAATACTCACAAGAAGATTGTGTGTATGCTTTGCTTGTTGTCTTTGTCTTTCCTTTCTCCATTGTTTGTAGATGCAACAACAACAAAGGCTGTCAATTTTGTTGAATGATTCGAATCACTCGAATTACTTATAAGTATTATGAGTATTTTTCTAAATTTATGAATCTGAATGAGTAGACGTATGAATCAAACATATTTAGAATGTTGTGAGTTTGATGTCAACGTTGTACTCATACTCATTGCTACTTATACTTATAAATCAATGTTGTAGCGAGTACGAATGAATCAGTGTAGTTGAATTTCAATTCTATTGATTCATTCATACTCAAAATTTCTTGAGTGCTTATGAGTCGAGGAAAAACGATTCATTCCTGATCTCTGGATTGGTGGTGCAAAATTTAAATGAAAAATAACACATTTATTGAAAAATAAAATGGGTTTGACAAGCACAAAATTGTTCGTCAAAAGTGTTCAAACATATTTGTACAGGGTGGCTGATATATAATGCAACAAAGTAAAGCGCTATATTTTTTTAATTTTGGAAATAACATAAAACTTTAGAATCAGTTTAGATTTGTTCGAATTGGCCACCTTCGGTACGAATTATTGCCTTCAAACGACTGACAAAGCTATCACAAGCTGCACGAGAGTGGGTCTGAGGTATTTTGTCCTATTCCTGGTGAAGCGCCGTCTTAAGATGATCGTCATTTTTGGTATTTTTTAGTGAGAATCTTACTCTCCAAAATGCCTCAGGCGCAAAAGTCCAACGGATTGAGATCCAGAGATTTTGGTGGTCATTGTGCGGTAGAAATGAAGCATGGAATCTCCTTTTTAAGCCATTCTTGGTTGACGCGTGCTGAGTGCGGTGGTTCTAAGTCCTGTTGGAATGTCCAAGGTCTGCGGCCGAAATGTTTGTCTGCCCAAAGCTTCAATACTGTCTTTAAGACATTTAAAACATCCAGATAATATTCAGCATTTATTTTGACCCCACGGTCAAAGAATACAAGCGAGGAGTGACCATCGGCCCTTACAACGGCCCACACCATTACCATTGGCGGCGCTTAAGTTGTGGTGGCCAATCCAAGTTGTAAATTTTCAGCTGACCTGTGTGGCAAGTAAACACGATCATTTTGATTGTCCACAAAATACTCAATTTGGAATGGCTTCTCATCGGAGAAAACCAAATTTGGTAATCGTGCAAGCGAAGTAAAACTTGGCTCTTTCCAGTCTTACTTTTTTTCTGTCCATAGGTAAGTTCTTGCACTTTTTCAATATGTGTTACATCCGTTCTCGCGATATGTTCAGCTCAAGAGCAATTTTTCTACCACTGCGGCGTGGACTTCGATCAAATCTGGCCTTAACTTTTCGGATCATTTCTGGTGTTGCTTCCGTTTTTTTCGTCCACTTTTAGGGCCCGATCGTCCACTTTTAGGATGCGATGTAATACTGCCAGTATCACGGTACCGAACAATGGTACGAGATACAAAAGATTTATTCACATTTAAATGCTGGAGGGCTCTAACGATAGCCATTTGTGGTATTCCAACGAAATATAAAGCAATCACATTATCACGCTTGAATTCCATCATGAATAATTGTTTTTCTCTGAATGCAATAGATCAAAATGCTTTTGTAAGCTTTCAAATAATATAATAAACTGTCATTGAAATAAATCTGTCAGCTGTCAGATGAGCGGTTTACAAATGATAACAACCCGAAGTTGGTTGCAATACATATCAGTCACCCTGTATATTCAGATTTAGCATGTAAAATTCATAACAGGCAAGTGACGTATGAGTGATAATTAATTGTGTTGGTTTCATACATAACAAAATAAAATTTTTTATTGCCTACATTTCAGAGTAACTATTCAAGTGCTGTGTAATATGGTGCGTATGAGTAATATATTTCGTTTGCAATTAAATAGTAAGTATACCATTAATTTGGAATTAAAGATCAGAAAAAGTGCACGAACATTGAATGGATCGAATGGGGGACAGTGTTCCATTTTTAATCGGAACAATAAAAAAACAATTTCGTAAAGAAAACGAATTTTATTTGTATTTCTTACCCCATTTATAAAAAGAATTATATGAACTGTCACTGGAATAAATCTGTCAGCTGTCATACGAGCGATTTTCAAATGATAACAACCTGAAGTTGGTTGCAATACATATTAGCTACCCTATATATTCTATGCATCATTAATACTTTTAATGCTCAGAAAACCATTTGAATTCATGTTACTTTGTTAATTTGTTTGATCCTGTTTATAGTGTGAGTTCCATACCATATCCATATCCGAACTTATTTTTGGTGTAGGTGGATTTTTATGTGCATTATATCCTACCTAAATGTTAAGAGAAAGAATAAAGAAAAGCAATTAACAAATTACATTCACATTTAAGGCAAATTAATTTGAGTGCAAATAAGTCACAATAATTTCTTTCTTAAGAAATGAAATCCAATCAAACTAAAACGACCTGAGACAGGACAGCAATTCTTGTAATTACAGGACCTGAGTGATTAAGACTTAATAATATATGAAAAATGAATAAAATACATACAAACATACAAACATATGTATACGTTTATATAATCATATAGAAAATATTTAAGGGAAGAACAAATTAATATACAATAGAGTTCTAAAAAAGTTTTACAGAGAATAAGCCTTCAATGGAATTACAGTAGATACTCGAACATGAGCATCTAATATGAGGCTTTGCAATTTATTTTCTTATTTTTTTAAAAGTAGTTTTTCAATAAAGCTTTTACTGTTTAATCCTTATATTAATTTAAGCATTTCAATAAAAATGAAATACAAAGAAGTGTATTTAAGAGTATTTTATTTCTCATACCCATTTGTAGGTGCTTCCTTATAAGTAATCAAATTTAATTAAGAACACAATAATAATAAATAACTTTTAATTGATTATTCATTTGAAACATTATAATAATAGAAGAAGGAAAAAAGAAATTAAGCTTTAACTAACAAACCACATGGAAAATGTATTTACAATTGCAATAAGAAATGCCATATCAGAGGGAAACAACATGATTTTAATGATATAATTATACAGTCAGGTGGTGATTAAATATATGATTTAATTATAATTAATTAATTAATTATTATAAAAAAGAAGCTTAGAAAGCCATTAAGTGAATTGTATTATACGAATACCTTTAAATTTTTGCCTCAATATAAATTATTTTATGTCACATTAATTGCATTAAAGGAGGAATTTAGTTTCAAGTATCACTCCTTTAGCGAAAGCTTTACCACTTATGAACCTGGATTGCTCAACATTTAGGGTAGGCCATTTTTCGATTTAAATTTGAATCATCTGTTCGAATCTGGTAATACTTAAGCCATTCTTTCTGTCACAAAATTCATTTCATTATCTCCACTGGACGTAAGGAATTGATTTAAGCTTGAGTAACGTTGCGACTTTTTCAAAGAAAAAATCCGCAAAATTGCCGAATGATGCTCATTTTCATCTTGGTGGATACGTCAATAAACAAAACTGTTGTATTTGGGGCACATCAACCCACACATCGTCATACAGAAGCCAATGCACCCATAACCCATTATTGCCACACATCTAATGCCACAATCAAATTATTGCGTTAAAAGTTTGATAACCATTTAATTCACCGAAATGGTGATGTCAATTGGCTACCAAGGAGCTGTTTTTTTCTATTGGACGTCGTTAAAAAACGAGTATTATGCCGACAAACCACAGACGATTCTCCATTTTGATGCCATTACCGATATACAGGGTGGCTGATATGTATTGCAACCAACTTCAGGTTGTTATCATTTGTAAACCTCTAGTCTGACAGCTGACAGATTTATTCCAGTGACAGTTCATTTTATTATTTACAAGCTTACAGAAGCATTTTGATCTATTGCATTCAGAAAAAAAAAATATTCGTAATGGAATTCAAGCGTGATAGTGTGATTGCTTTATATTTGGCTGGAAAACCACAAATGGCTATCGTTAAAGCCCTCCAGCATTTAAATGTGAATAAATCTTTTGTTTCTCGTACCATTGCTCTTTACAATGATACTGGCAGTGTTTCATCGCGTCCAAAAAGTGTACGTAAAAAAAGGTATCAACACCAGAAATGATCCGAAAAGTTAAGGCCAGATTTGATCGAAATCCACGCCGCAGTAGAAGAAAAATTGCTCGTGAGCTGAACATATCGCGAGAACGGATGCAACACATATTGAAAAATTAATTTGGAGTAAAGCCATTGAAGTTCCAAAAAGTGCAAGAGCTCACCGATGGACACAAACAATTAGACTGGAAAGTTACTTCGCTTGCACGAAAGTGGCCAGTTTCCGAATTTGGTTTTCTCTGATGAGAATCCATTCCAAATAGAGCAGTTTGTGAACAAACAAAATGATCGTGTTTACTTGCCAAAGAGGTAAACTGAAAATTTACACCTGCGATTGGCCACCAGAACTTAAGCGCCGCCGATTGTAATGGTGTGGGCCGCTGTAGCGGCCTATGGTCGCTCCCCGCTCGTATTCACCGAACGTGAGATCAAAATAAATGCCGAATATTATCGGGAAAATGTTTCAAAGGCAGTATTGACGCCCTGGCAAACTAACATTTCGGTCGCAGACCATGGACATTCCAACAGGACTCAGCACCACCGCACTCAGCGCGCGTCAACCAAGAATGGACGTTCCTCGCTTCATTTCTAGCACACAATGGCCATCAAAATCTCCGGATCTCAATCCGTTGGACTTTTGCGCCTGAAGCTTTTTGGAGAGTAAGATTCTCACTTAAAAATACCCAAGTGGCAATCGTCTCAAGACGGCGCCACACCGGGAATGGGCCAAAATACCGCAGAGCCACTTTCGTGCAGCCTGTGATGGCTTTGTCGGCCGTTTGAAGGCCATAATTCGTACCAAAGGTGGCCAATTCGAACAAATCTAAACTCATTCTAAAATTATATGTTATTTCTAAAATTTTTGCTTTTGAACAATAAAATTAAAAAAAAAAAAATTAATAAAATATAGGACTTTGTTGCATTATATATCAGCCACTTTGTATAACCCCCGACGTCTCCATATACTCGAAAAAGTGCATGAAGATTAGTCCGATCGAATGAGGTGTTGTGAGGTCAGCCTTAGCAACCATATAAATAAAATAATATTTCATTTCTAATCGGAAAAAATTGTACAAAGAAACAAATTTGGCAAAATTTGAAATTTTGTTTTGATTGATTTAAGTTTTTAAATGACCCACCCACCCATTGTAGTTAATCACTCAAATTATGTTCATATTTGGCATGTAAAATCCATAATAGCAAGTACATATGTGACGTATGAGTGATATTTAATTAGATTGATTTCATACATGATAAAATTAAATTTTTTTATTGCATACTTTTCAGAGTAAATATTCAAGTACATGTAATATGGTGCGTATAAGTAATACATTTCAATGGCAATTGAATGGAATAAAGAATACAATTGATTTGGAAATTAAACATTTACAAGCTAGGATAGAACAATTCTTTTGGATTTTTTAAAAATGAAAATTTCTTTTCGAGATATACTAACCTAAAGGGTCCGCCAAATAACTTTTTTTTTTAATGCTTTAAAAATCAACTACTGAATATTTTCTCAAATTTATTTTTTATGTGAAAGTACAATCCTTCCTGGTTAATAATGGAAAATAATTTCATTCAAATGACTACCTCGGCTGGCCATGCAGTAGCCGACACTATCTGTTAAATTTTTAAGCAAATTATTTAACTGTATTTCACCAACGGCTTCACGAATATTGTCCTATAAAGCATCAATTGTCTCTGGCTTGTCGGCGTAACACTTATCTTTGACGGCACCCCAGAAACAATAGTCCAACGGTTTGAAATCGTAGCTCAGAGGTGGTCAAACGACATCAGCTCTGCGGCTGATAATGCAATCTTCAAAAACAGGGCGCAAAACATCGAGTGTAGTTTCGGTTGTGTGAGACGTATCGTCGTCCTGTTGAAACCAACTGTTGCCAATATCCTCCTCTTCAATTTTTATGAACAAAAATTCGTTTAACATAGCCCGATAACGATAGCCATTGACTGTAACGGCCACTCCTTGCTCATTTTCGAAGAAAAATGGCCCAATTATGCCTCTGAACCAAAATCCGCACCAAACTCGTTTTGGGTGCGTCGGCTTTTCAATGTATGCGTGCGGGTTTTCTGTGCCCCAAATGAGACAATTTTGCTTGTTTAGATACCCGCCAAGATCAAAATAGGCTTCATCTGAAAAGATGATTTTTTTTTTTGCCAAAATCGGCATCTTCTGTAAGTCGATCGCCATCAGGATTACAACCTAATTACGCAGCCTACCAATCTTGTGTGCTTTAATTTTCGCCATGAGTGGTGGGAAGTCTACACTAAGGAACAGATTTTTTAGAAAATCAAGGCAATTTTATCCATATTCTCAGCAGTTTCCGTATTTAAAATAACTACCTTGACTGACTTTATTTCATTGATTTGTTCTTACACTTTTGCCTTTGCCTTTGCGTATCTATTTTAATTTTATTTTTATAACAAAGAAAACCTTTTCAGTTTCCATTTCTTCATTCTCTTTGATTAACCGAAAAAACTTTTCTCATTTTAGCAAAGAACATTTAATGGCCAATTAAGATGTTCTTAAAAGTGATTGTTTAACCTTCGAAATAAGAAAAGTTTTGGTTTCTGTAGGAAAAATGTTAATGAAAGAAAATGATATACAAAGGAAATGTTTATACACTGCAAGATAAAAGTATACAGACAGTATTGAGGCTTAAATTCATAAGCACTAGTAATTATAAAGGGACATTACATTAAAGTTGGTCTTAACCTAATTTACTCATAGTAAAATCTTATTGGAACAAGTAAGTCCGTGTGCTAAACTTTTGTTCCTTACTATACCTTTATAAACGTAAATGACAAGAAACTTTGCCGCATATTAACAATGTTTTCCTTAAACTTTTACGTAAAAAAAAGTTCAGGAAACGAAATGCAAAATACTTTTACAAATAAGATTGCCCTTGACAACTTGTCACAAGCAATCTGGGCCAAAAGTATGTTTAAAAGGTTACAAAAGCCGTGATTTTAACGTAGTATTTTAATGTGAAGGTAATTTTAAAAGAATTGCTGATAACTAAAGAGAGTTCATAATATCTGGTTAGCAGTTTGTAAGTCGTCCCTGTCTAGTAAGTGGTGTGATGGGTTATTAGACGAAACGCCGGGTAAATAAAATCTCCTAAATTTCAAGTCGACTAAGAAGATTTTAAACTGTAAGTCTTGCCATTCATATATCAAATTATCCTATGCAACATAGGTGGTGTGAGAAGCTAGGTTGAAATCCTGACTAAAGGGTTGTAATGACCAATTAAGTAGATAAGCGAGGTTATAAGCTTCTAGTCAGTCATCAGTGTTTATAAGCTTTTGCTCCGCTCGCATACTAATGGATGAGTAAAGTATGTGCCTCTGCTAAAGAAAAAGGCTTCGCGTGAAACGGTTCTGTATGTTAATGCCACTAATACCTTAGTCCACAATAGGTTCCATCATCTTTACGTTTTACTACACAAACTTACTCTCATATTAATACTTTATTGGTGTTCAAAATCGTAGGATTTGAGATGACCTTAAGCAATTACCATTGAAGTAGTGTTAGGCCTCTCCTAGATGCCCCATGTTATGGCGATTGTGCTTTGAGCTTTCTTGGCAGCATGGCTTATTTAATGAAAAATTTTAATCTGAGATGAGTTTTGACTCCCAAGTATTTCAGCATAGTATTCGGGGTTATCTACTTAATCTACTCCCTTAGTTCTATTTTCTGCGCTAGGATTTTAGCTACGTTGCCTTCAATTTGGTTTGATTATGGAACTGCAAAGTGTAAACTGCATTAGCAAACTATGCAAAGCCATTTATTTGGTTTTAAGTACGAAAGTTTTGTTCTTTCGCTACATACTTGATGCCTTTATTGGGTAGTCTTATGATTTTAAAGTAATTCCGAGAAAGATTTACCTTTTGGGTGTTGGGAGTAGGTTGTCATTGTATTCGTTTGAAGAATCTGATGTCTGATATGATTATTTTTGAATGAAGAATTAAAAATTTGGTGGCCCTTACTCACATACATACATAATTCGTCATTACAACCCTTCAGTCAGGATTATTGACCTAGTTTCTCACACCGCTTATGTTGTGTGTATTTATTTTATACATAAGGGATGGGACCTACACTTTAAAGTCGACTCCGAACGACAGATTGTTTTTGAGAAACTTTTCATGCAAAGTTTATTTACCCTCAGAGTTTTTGCCAGAAATCTGCTAAGAGGAAATCGCCGAAGAAAAATACTTTTTGAAATTTTTTTTTGATGTCTGGCCTGGGACTCAAACCCTGGCTTTACGTCTAATAAGCCAGCACACTACCTACTAGACCCCGGTTTTGGGGCCCCTACTTATATCCCCTTATTGAGAGTATTATAATGTGATTCGTGGCTGGCTGTAAAGTCCCAGTCTTCGAGTAGGTAGCATGTTGGCTTATTAGACGTACGGAAACGTTTCAAATTCCCGGTCAGACATCAAACCGGAAAATTAAAAAAAAAAATTCTTCAGCGATTTCATCTCAGAAAATTTCTAGTAAAAACTCTGAAAATAAATAAAATTGCCATGAAAAGTTTCTCAAAAATCTGTCGTTCGGAGTCGACATTAAACTGTAGGTTCCGCCACTCATGTATAAAATTAACACACACAACATAAGTGGTGTGAGAAGCGAGGTCGTAATCCTGCCTTTTGGATTGTAATCACCAATTATGTATGTTTGTATGCACATATTGTCTCGTTATCATAGGCTTATGAACTGATTTCAATAAAATTATGTTTTTTTTATTAAAAATAAATTAAGTTTCCCTTCTTTTAAAATTAAAAACAAACATGAATGCCTATAAACTCATATTCTTTAAAGCCATATTTTCTTAAAGATTTTTAATAATTTAAGGCACTCTCTTCATATGCCATGATAACATTGTCTGAATTTGGCCTTTGGCAATAACATTTTTTAAGTAATTTTCTTTAAACTCCTTTCCTTCCTTTTCATTCCTTACGTTGAATTTTTTTTCCAAAAAAAAAAGAAAAAAATATCCTGTCAAGTTTACAGCACCTGTACTGGCATGTCAAGTTGTATTTTGTTGTTTTTTTTTTATTATTTTTGTTGTCATTTTTTCCATTTGAATTTTTTTTTCTTGTTTTTTTTTTGTTCATAAGATGGAAAAGTTAATTAAAATTTCATTTCATTCCTCCCACACATATACTCACATGCCGGTAGTCCTTTTCTCCGCTTGTGATGGAAATAAAAAATTGATTTTTTTTTTAATACACAATAGAGATTGGAATTTATTAAATAAAAATATTTTGATTTCATATAAAAATTGTATTTAAACGGTAAATTAAAATCAATTTTATGGGAAAAATTATATTCAGTTGGCAACACAACCGTTCATGGTCAAACTGATATCAACTGGCATACAGGGTGGCTGATATGTATTGCAACCAACTTCAGGTTGTTATCATTTGTAAACCGTTCGTCTGACAGCAGACAGATTTATTCCAGTGACAGTTCATTTTATTATTTACAAGCCTAGAAAAGCATTTTGATCTATTGCATTCAGAGAAAAAAAGTTATTCGTGATGGAATTCAAGCCTGATAGTGTGATTGCTTTATATTTGACTGGAAACCCACAGGCGGCTATCGTTAGAGCCCTCCAGCATTTAAATATGAGAATAAATCTTTTGTTTATCGTACCATTTGTCGTTATCGTGATACTGGTAGTGTTGCATTGCGTCCAAAAAGTGAACGAAAAAAACAACGGTAACAACACCAGAAATGATCCGAAAACTGAAGGTCAGATTTGATCGAAATTCACGCCGCAGTGTTTGAAAAATTGCTCGTGAGCTGAACATATCGCGAGAACGGATGCAACAAATATTGAGAAATGAGCTCGAACTAAAGCCATTGAAGTATCAAAAAGTGCAAGAGCTCACCGATGGACAAAAAAAAGTTAGACTGGAAAGAGCCAAGGAGTTACTTTTCTTAAACGAAAGTGGCCAGTTACCGAATTTGGTTTTCTCCGCTGAGAAGCCATTACAAATTAAACAAAATGATCGGGTTTACTTGCCAAAGATGTCAGCTGAAAATTTACACCTGCGATTGGTCACCAGAACTCAAGCGCCACCGATGGTAACAGTGTAAGCCGCCGTCAAGGCCGGTGGTCGCTCCCCGCTCGTATTCATCGACCGTGCGGTCGAAATGAATGCCGAATATTATCGGGAAAATATCTTAATGACAGTATTGAAGCCCTAGGCAAACTTACATTTCAGCCGCGGACCATGGACATACCAACAGGACTCAGCATCACCACACTTATCATGCGTCAACCATGAATGGAGGTTCCTCGCTTCATTTCTACCGCACAATGGCCGCCAAAATCTCCGGATCTCAATCCGTTGGACTTTTGCCTCTGAGGCATTTTGGAGAGCAAGGCTCTCACTACAAAAATACCAAAATGGCGATCATCTCAAGATGGCGCTTGGCCGGGTATGTGCCAAATACCGCAGAGCCAATTTCGTGAAACCTGTGATGGCTTTGTCGGCCGTTTGATGGCCATAATTCGTACGAAAAGTTGCCAATTCGAACAAATCTAAACTGATTCTAAAATTTGATGTTATTTCCAACATTTTTTGCTTTTGAACAATAAAATTGAAAAAAAAAAATTAAACAAATATTCTGCTTTACTTTGTTGCATTATATATCAGCCACCCTGTAATATGGCTTTATATATTCATTAGCAAGTTCGGCATATTTTACCATTATTGGGGTGTATAAGGGTGGGCAAACGCAAGATCGATATTCTACTCATCTTACGTGTCTTATTTCTGGCAATCATGAAACGGTTAAGTTAGATGGTAGCTTTGATATCACAAAGCTCTTTTGAGCACGCATAGTGGCCCGTTGTGATGCCACAAGTGAACGCAGTCCTTGTCTTGGACCAAATTCCACCAAAATCAAGGAAGAGGAAGAAGTTGGTCAGCGTAAGAGCTGCCCACGCAGAAGCATGGACCCTATAAAGAACTGATGCAGCTACCTTGAAAGTATTTGAGAGAAAAGTCCTACGTAAGGTCTTTGGTCCAGTGCGAGTTGGCGATGATTTGCGCTTTCGATTCAACAGTGAGCTGTATGAGCACCTCAACGACATAGACAGTGTACAGCGTATTAATATCCAGCGGCTGTGCTGGCTCGGCCATGTCGTTCGAATGGAGGAGGATGCTCCGGCGAGACGAATATTTGATGCGGGGATCTGCGGTAGTCGGCGAAGAGGATGACCTTGTATCCGTTGGAAGGCCAAATCGAGGAAGCCCTGTCATCGATTAGTGCCGCCAACTATCGTAGGCGCGCAAGAAGGAGAGGCGGCTGGAAGGAAGTGTTTGCGTCAGGCCGAAATCTGTTAGTCGGGTTTTTATGTCCAATTAAGTAAGTAAGTAAGAGCTGCACAAAAAAAGCACGACTATGCCGCATTGGAAACCAGCCAGAAAGTTTATTAAACGAAGCTATATCCTTGAAATCAATAGATGATAGCTCCGTCAACCTGTCAAGGAATGGGAAGCCAAATAACCTATATCTACACCTAGGAAGAGACGGGCTAACAATCTTCACTTCCTCATGAAAACATTATGAGATGATCACGAAGAAATATAAACAAAATTTTAACCTCTTTTTCGATTGAGGTTTTAACTGATGTTGCAATAAGTTTTTGAGTGTGGACGCACGAATTGTTTTTCTTAGAACTTTGGGCAATGATAGAGAAGACGTTCTGTTGCATCTTTTTCTTGCCCATCGTTGAAGCTTCTTCTGAAGTACATATAAAGTGTTTACAGTCTCCAGGCTTACACATCCTGTACAAGGGTACTTGAGGGTTATTTTTAAGCATGACTGGCTGGCTCCTGATCTAATATTTAATATCGAAAACTTTCCGTAGCAATTTTAATTACTCCAAGAGTTTTTGATAGAAGTCTGTTAAGAGGAAGTCGCCGCATGAAATATTTTTAAATATTTTCTGCTTTTCAATATGTTGGAGCTACTATTTGAAACTTGGGCAATAAAATCTTTAATAATCTGAAAACATTTTAACCAGCAAAATGCAGTTTACATTGATAAATTGGCGTATATCGTTGGAAAACGTATTTTAATACCAAAGGTAGCGTAACCTACTACGTATTTTAGCTGTTTTCAGTTTTGTGAATAAAATTGAAAATGATTTATGAAGGGGAGACGACTGTATTTTTATACTGAACAACAACAAAAACACAAGCCATTTAATTTAGATTATGTTCTCTAATAATTTTTTATCTGATTATTATTATTATTAAGCCCATAATATTAAAATACACCAGAGATTTGTTTATATAGCAGGCCAACCGAAAGATGATTTATGACAGAGTACAACTGGCACTACAAAGATTAGCTGGAAAAAAATAATTTCCCATACGTGATGTTATGATTATGGGCACGAGGAAAACTGAAAATAATTTTCATATAAATTTCGTTTATTTTATTTTGTTTTTCTTTGTTCTGATGCTACAAATACAAGGGTATAGGAAAACATTTCATATCAATGGAACGATAAATATAGGATCACATCACACACAAGCATATACTTCATCATAACAATATCCTCATTCTCATTGTTACTGAAGATTTATGGCAAATATGAAATAGAAAAATAGAAATAATCAAATGGAATATCATATGGAATTGTAAGATACTCTAAAAACCAAACATATTTAGTGTTTCCTTAAGTAAAGAATATCTCTGGGATTCATTTTCAAGACTTTACTTTCTAAACTTAAAGTATTTCAGGTAAGAAGTGCGCAGGAAAAAAAATGGGTCTACTTTTAAGCTTATAACTTTTATCATAATTGAAAAAAATGAAAACCGTTGCATTGTTTTCGCTTGTCATCTGTTTCAAAATCCACTTGCTAAATGTCATTGCAATAGCAAAATTAGTTTTTTTGAAAATGGCCACCCAACAAGAAAGTTGTAAAAAAATAATTGAAATTTTCAATGAAAAACCGTGCCGCTTACAAAAAACGATTGCTAGGTTCGCAAATGTTAACCAAAAAACAGTTTCTAAGGTAAGAATAAAACAATATAAGGAGTCTTTGAGTATTGAGAGAAAGCATGGAAGTGGAAGAAAAAAAGGATTTGCCGTCTCAAAACAAAGCAAGTATAATAATACGGATTTTTCTAAAACACCCCCTAAAATGTCTGGAAGAAAAGTGGCTCAAAAAGTTGAATGCTCTGAAATCGTTGTCAGAAAAAAGTTTTATACACAAAAGAATTCAAATATTATTTACTTTAATTGAAATATCAAACGAAAAAATCCGCCACTTAGTTTTATTTCTGTAACGAAAAGTGTAAGTCCAATTTTTTTTGTGCGCACTCCTTAGTTGTCATTGGCTTTTTCAAACAAAAGTGAATTTTATCCTCATAAGGTGCTTACAATTGCTTGAAATCAATATGACCCTGTGAATGTATGTGATGCTTTCGCATTTTTTGTTTTTTGTGGCTCCTAAATCTCTGGACGACCATAATAAAATAGAAATTTCAATTTACAAAAACTAATATTTTAAAAACTTAATATTACTCACTTATAATGCGTGATTTTTTAAAAGCTATTGGAAAATTTTCAAAAAAAAAACTCATATAAAATTCAGAAAAATCCATGAAATCTTTATTTGAATCGATAGGACGGTCCATATAATTTAGTGTTAGAAGATTATTTCATGCAAATGTTTACCGCAAGCGCCCGTCAAATGGTCCATCCGCTTAGTCCAATTTTGCCATATTCTTTCCAACATTTCGGCTGGTATCTCATGAATAAATGCTTCAATGTTGTCTTCCAATGCGTCAATTGAAGCGAGCTTGTCTGTATAGGCATGAACTTTAGCATAGCCCCACAAAAAATAGTCTAAAAGCGTTAAATCGCAAGATCTAGGCGGCCAATTGACCGGTTCCGAACGTGAAATAAAATGTTCAACAAACTCGCTTCTCAATAAGTCCATTGTTACGTGTGCTGTGCGGCATGTGGTACTGTTTTGTTGAAACCACATGTCATGCAAACCAAGCTCTTGCAATTTGGGTAAAAAAAGTTGGATATCACCTCTACGGTAGTGCTCACCATTCATAGTTAGGTTACGATTTGCAGCATCTTTGAAGCCACCATCCTATAAACCTTTGGTGCCACCATCCTATAAACCGCATAAAACTGTGACTTTTTCTGGATGCATTGGTAGCTTTTGTAATGCATCTGACTAATCTTCGCTCCAAATTAGACAATTCTGCTTATTTACGTATCCATTGAGACAAAAATGAGCTTCTTCGCTGAACACAATTTTTCAATAAAGAAGTAGATCTTCGGCCAACTTTCCAAGAGCCCATCTACCAAAAATTCTATGTTGCGGTAGGTCATTCGGCTTCAATTCTTGCACCAGCTGTATTTTGAAATCCTAAATCCTTCAGTAAAATTTTTCACGTTGTTGAGTAACAGAGGCGCAATTGCTGTGAACGGCGACGAATCGATAATTGATGGTCGTCATTAACACTGGCCGATAAAGCTACGATATTTTCTTCAGTCCACTCTCTGGGTAAGCGTGTTGGTGGTTTAATGTCCAACAATGTAAATTTGTTGCGAAATTTAGTCCGAATAGCCCGAATAGCCGCTTCAGTGGGCCAATTAAACTGACCATAAAATGGAAGAAGCACGCGATGAACTTTCTTAACAGAGCACGTATTTTGATAATAAAATTCAATGATTTGCAAGCGTTGTTCGTTTGTAAGACGATTCATGGTTAAATTATAGACCAAACTGAAGACATTTGACAGTGAAACAAAACACGAAACGTCCGTGAGCTGTTTAAACCAGTGTTGACAAAAAAATTTTAGCAAAAAAATCACCTGATATAAGAATACAGAAATACAGTGATAGACTTTAGTTTAAAAGCAACAAACGATATTAGTCTTTAGCCAATATAAAATTTTTACTGAAGTTCTGCCATTCTAGTAGGTAGTGTGTTGGCTTTTTCGACTTTGTTTCAATTGGTCGCCAAGGTCGTGCGATTTAACGCCTTTAGACTATTTTTTGTGAAGCTATGTTAAAGTTCATTTCTATACAGACAATCCCGCTAAATTATATCGGCCGTTCTATCGATTCAAATAAAGATTTCATGGATTTTTCTGAAATTTATGTTTTTTTTTGAAAAATTTTCCTATAGCTCGACCTTCGACTTAGTAAACCTCACAAGAAAAGAGTAATTGAATCAAATCTAATAATGGTTAGGTAACATCTAGATGGCTAGCTTACATCACCTCCAAGTGAGATGGCTATACCCTTAAATCGTCCATGCTTAGCTCTCGTCTAGCAAGCCAAGATATCGAAGGTAAACAAAATTTTTAAATTCATTTAAGAATAAACAATTTTCTTTTAATTTTTATTTTAAATTAATTGTTCGAAATTCATTACCCCATTCCTATAAACAACAACTCTCGTAAAAATACTTCTCAATTTGTAACATTATTACGCGTATTTAATTTTAATTTTCAGTCTTGTTGCAAACAATGTTTTTCCTTTTAATGTACAATTGCTTGAATTCATTTCCATTTTATTCCCCTTATTTATGGTGTTTTTCAGTTACACGTAGTTGTTGGAAACTCTTCTTATTTCCTTCGCTTTTAATTTCTGTGTTAATGTGTGCTATTTGAAGCTTAATTGAACAGTTTTAATACAATTGTTGTTGTTGTTGCTATTGCAACTGTTACAATTCTAACAGTAATGCAGCAAATATTGTGTGTATTTCCAGTCATCCATGCTTCAACTAAATACACTGAACATACAGACTCATGTTTGGTACACACATACATATACACTTACAAGTATTATCATTATTGAAGGCAAATAAAAACGCCCCAAACATTTTTGTTACGCTTTTCAAAAACATTCATTCTCTTTTCGTGTGTGTTATAAACAGATAACACCGTAAAAAAAGTAATAAAAAAAGGGGAAAACAATGATAGATAAACAAGGGAATTTTAAAAACATTTTACTCTCATGCATTGTGAACAATTGGGAAACAGTGGATCGTATAAGAATTTGCTTTTTGGTTCTATTTATCGTATCAAACTCAACACATTTTAAAATACTTGGTCGCTAGCATACTTATATTGGCAATTTAGGGTAATGAGAGCTTTGAGGACTTGTTGGATTTAAGTCCCCTTCACATGAAGTTTGATGCAAGGCAAGTTTAACAGTAAAAAAATTGTGGAATTACAGGCCTTAGGAACTGATTACCTAATAACTACCTCCTTTACTGTCTGTCTGCTAGACAGAAGTAATAGAAGCTATGATTTTGGAAAGTGCTTTATTTATTTATTTATTAATTACAACGCAATTACAAATTATATTCCAATTATATACGAGTTCAGTAACTCAGACCATGTGCTGGGTGTAGTGTCACAAGCCAGCGTCTCTGGTGGAAAACAAACCCCCGACTCTCACGCTAATAGTCTTGCACACTAACCACTAGACTATCAAGGCACCCTGGAAAGTGCTTTGAAACGGGTCTCAGTAAGAAAAATTAATGGAATAATCTGGCAGCTATATACTCTGTTAAATTTGGCGATATTTTTGGATATACAGATGGTCTAATAACGGATCTTGGAATAGAAGCAAGAGTTTTTGGCCCCACAATGAAATATCACAAGCCATGGGAAAACTTACAGGTTTCTTCCAAGTCGATGCAAGGCGAACTCAGTTCAACGTGGATAGACGATTCGAAGAAACATACATAATTAGTAATTACAACCCTTCAGTCAGAACTATTGACCTAGTTTCTCACACTACTTATGTTGTGTGTGTTAATTTTATAAATAAGTGGCGGGACCTACAGTTTAATGTGAACTCCGAACGACAGATTTTTGAGAAACTTTTTCATTGGCAAGTTTATTTACTCTCAGAATTCCCAGAAATCTGCTGAGAAGAAATCACAAAAAAAAAAAATCCTTTTTGTATTTTATTTTGATGTCTGGTCTGGGACTCGAACCTTGGTTTTACGCCTAATACGCCAGCACACTACCTACTAAACCACGGCGACTTGATAATATTAAAATAATAAAATTTGATTAAATTTACTCTCTTGCTATTGTACCACGAAAATTGATTAAAAATGAAAATTTCTTGCTTGTAATCAGAAAATTATAACGTTAAGTAAATGGTAATTTATTCACACTGTCCACTTATGGAAAAGTTTGCAATGACGATTCGAAATAAGTTAAAAGTATTTAAGTAAACAAAATAAATAGACAACAACAAAATACCCATATCGTACGGTTAATTGGATTACACAAACAACTAAGCAGAAAATTAGGAGAAGTAAACAAAATAACGGTCACTAATAACAACTTGAAAGAAGTATTTATCAAGACAACAACAAAATACACACAGCGAACGGTACACAAACAAATAAGTAGGAAATTGGGAGAAGTAAACCAAATAAGGATCGAAAATCTAATAAAAACTTATAGAAAAATTTACTTAGACAAATAGACAACAACAAAATACACACATGGTACGGTACACTGAATTACACAAACAAACAAGTATGCAATTAGGAGAAGTAAATAAAACAAGGAATGAAAATCTAACAATAACTTTAAAGGAGGACTTACCTGGATGTAAAATAAGGCAGTATGATTAGTCATAAGTCGTAAATTGTCAGTTATGGAATATGAGTCTGTGATTAATAACCGAGTTGTGATAAAAACTACGTCTTTTAATAATAGCCGGGGATATAATTGATGGTGTAGTGTTTTCAGATGAAGTTTGCAGTACATATATAATTGGCCACTACTACCCTTCGGTCAAGATTGCTCTCACTACTCATGTTGTGTGCGTTAACTTTACACTTAAGTGGCGGGACCAACAGTTTAATATGGACTCCGAACGACAGATTTTTGAGAAACTTTTTCGAGGCAGGTTTATTTACTCTCAGAGTTTTTACTAGAAATTTGTTGAGAGGAAATCGCCGAAGAAATATTTTTTTTCATATTTCGTTTTAATACCTGACGTGGGATACGAACTCGGGCCTTACGTCTAATAAGCCAAAATACTATCTACTAGACAACGGTGACTTCCAAATGAATTATGTAAACAAGGTAAATAGACAACAACAATATACACATATCGTACGGTAACCTGAATTACACTGTCAAATAAGCAGAAAATTAGCAGAAGTCAAATAAAAATCGTAAATCTAATAACAACTTAAAAGAAGTATTTATCAAGTCAAATAGACAACAACAAAATGCACACAGCGAACGGTACACAAAAACAAATAAGTAGGAAATTAGGTGAAGTAAACAAAATAAGGATCGAAAATCTAATAAAAATTTACAGAAAAATTTACCTAGACAAATACACAACAACAAAATACACACATGGTACGGTACAAGGATCGAAAATATAACAATAAATTACAAGAAGAACTTACCTAGACAACAACAAAATACACATATTGTACGGTACACTAAATTACACAAACAAATAAGCATGCAATTAGGAGAAGTAAATAAAACAAGGATCGAAAATCTAACAATAACTTACAATAATGATTTACCAGATGTGAAATGAGGCCATATGTGTAGACAACAAACCGATGTTGCTTATTAGTCGTGAATAGTCAGTGATAGGATATAAGCCTGTGATTAATAACCGGCTTGTGCGAAAGACTGCGTTTGTTAATAAGTTACTCGTGCAGTATTTTCAGTTGTAGTCTATAGTAATATAAATAAATTTAAAAACGTAACAATATAGATACGAATTAAGTGCAGATAAGAGCCCATTAATATGAGTTTTAAAATATGACGGTATTGAACGACTACATTTGCTTGATTGGTATATAATTGCACTTTTTTTTTTTGATTATAAAAATATTGCCACCCATTGCAAGTGAACAGTTGGAAGATTTTCTCGTGATACATACTTTATTTACTTACCTCTTAACATCCGACAGACACAGTGGGGATATCAATTCTTTACTATTTCCTTGTAATTCGTGTCGATTTCTAAGAAAAAAAAAATGTTTGAAATGTCAACAATACCATGTTATTACAGTTATTTCTAGAGCTATTATAAATTATTTTTATATAATTGTGTGTGTGTGTGTGTGTGTGTGTGTATTAGTATTTAGACAGACTCGTTTTCAGATGAGTGTAATGTTTGCTTAAGTCCATAAGAGCAGGGCATTTAAAAATTCAATGACAAACCTTGAAGCCACTAAAGCACTTGCACACTTATGCTGGCAGTATTTACTTTATTTTCTGTAAATATTTGTACAACATGAAAGAGAGAAAAGAAGTGTGAGGGAGTAAGAGTGATAAGGAGTATTTTGGCAGTGATGTTTAAATACTTTTGTAAACATTTTAAAGCAACAGAAAATTCTTTAAAGTAAATCAGCACAGAAGTAGTTTTTAAAATTTATTTCAAGCCAAACTTCTATTCATGGTTTTTGCTTTATTATTATAAAGTCATGATAATAATAGGCATCATGAGAATTTCTTTATAATCGAGAGTCCTGCGGACATACATACAAACATACATACTTAATTGGTCTTTACAAGCCTTCAGTCAGGATTACGACCTACCTTCAGCTTCCTGCAGACATACCAAAATGTATTCCCATAAGGCCTGCAGGCAAACAAATCCTTGGTGGTAAAAAAAAACATACCCAAGCAACACACCAAAATTACTGAATTATGGTTTACCATTATCCTGTATTTTCTTGCCCCTTTTGGCTTATTTAAACAGCCAATTAGCCTTTCAAATCAATGGCGTTAAGTGAAGGGAACAGTGTTTTAAAAAAATAATTGTTCGTAACCTTGTTGAAAATCATACACCATTTGGACAATATTTTTCAGCGAAGAAAACAAGTAAAAACAGACAGATGAAAGAATCTTTTAAATGCTTTATATTTAGTTGTTGAATTCAATATGTCAGTTGTAGGGATGCCAAACGGGATAGATTTTTAAATTTCCCGGGATTCGAGATTTTGTAAATCCCGATCCCGAAATCCTGGGATATTTCGAGATAATTCAGGATCCAAAAATCCCGAAAAATCACGACAAAAATCGCGATTTTCTCTTAATAATAAAAATATTTTTGTTAACAAAATCATTTGTATTCCAATTATGTAATCAGAATTGTGTCATTAAAAATTAAATATAAAAACAGCAAGACAAAATGTGACAAAAAAGCGTAAATTACCAAAAATAAAAATTATTCATACTACGTATGCAAATGCATTAGTTTTAAGAAAACTATTTGGATTCCAACAAAAAGATTTAAGCATCTAACATGAGGTCTGATAGGCTTCAACGAATTTTGTTGTCAACATACCCTGCCGTTGAACAAAACTTCTTGAAATCAACATTTGTTGGTAAAATAGTTCCAAGATAGCTGTATGCAGTTCATAAATATTTATATTGAATATCTAAATCAGTTATCCTTTTAATTCGTTTTATAGGGCTTCTGCGTTCTTCGATGCCATCAAATAATTTTTTATCACTGGAAGTAGGGTTTTCCTCATCTGAGATGCTATTATCGAAGTCAAGTGGTATAAAATTTGTTTTCAGGACCTTTTGTAGGGTCTAAATACATATGAATTTACATTCCCGAAAATCCTGAAAAATCCCGGGTCAAATTTTTAAAAATTCCCGGATTTCGGGATTTACCGATTGGCATCCCTAGTCAGTAGAAATTCATCGTCTTTGGCTTTTTGTTTTCACTAGTGGCTTTACAGCGATTAATAGCTGCATAGATTCTTATTCGTACACAAATATGAAACAAAAGTGTATACTAGGGGACATATAAAATGGGAGGACCAACAAACAAAAAAAAAAAAACAAACAAAATTTTGTTTTAAGGGATACCCTAAAATCTAGTTGATTTTTATGTCAACACAACCAAATCTAAGGGGCTACTGTTACACAATTACTACAATCGTGGAAAAGTCGTAGCCATAGTCTAGTAGGTAGTGTGTTGGCTTATTAAACGTGAGGATCAAACACCATGTAAGACATCTCCAGTCAAATGAAATTTGAAAAGATATTACATCGGCGATTTCCTATCAGTAGATATCTGAGAAAAACTCTGAGCCGACTTTAAACTGCAAACCTCCGCCACTCATGTATAAAATTAACGTGCACAATATAGGTGGTGTGAGAAAATAGGTTGTAATCCCTACTGAAGGGTCGGAATGATCAATTATGAAGTGAGAAAATAGGCTCCAATCCTGACTGCAGGATCGTAATGACTAATTATGTACAAATGTAAGTATGCATGCGAAAAGGCGGTTTATTGTGTGCCCTCAATCGACATAGGTCAGTCCAATATTTTGTCTCCTCAAACCAATTGCACTGAAAAATTTCAGTATATTGTTTGGTGTTTCCTTAAGGAAAAAATGTTTTCTTTCCCTACAGGTTTAAAGTATCGGGTTCGCCATCTAACTTTTTTTTTTCAACTAGTGCTTATTTCGTGAATGATAATACTTAGCTCATGCCTGATTTGACAGATAATTAGTTTTATCCTTCCGCTGAACAAATATGGTTGTGTATACGCTTGAACAACGCTGGGAAATATTGCGACATTACTTTGAAAATCATGGTAATGTTACAGAATTTGTGCGAAAATTTCGTACCGGCTTTTGGAAAAAAAAGAAACACCATCAGTTCCGTATGTTCGTTATCTTGTGAAAAAAATGAAAGAAACGGAAATCATCATCGATAAACAAAAGCGTGAAAAGCCAAAAACAGTGCGTACACCCTAGAATATTGCTGCTGTGGTAAAAAGTGTGCATACAGCGCCATCAACACTAATTCACCTTCATGCTCAACAATTGAACATTTCGGAGACATCATTGAGACGAATTTTGCATAAAGACCTTGATATGACGTCATACAAAGTCCAATTGGTTCAGGAGTTGAAGCCGATTGACGATTCAATTCGTTTTCGCTTCGCTAAGTGAGTTTGCGATAGACTTACAGAAGATGCCGATTTTGGGAAAAAATCATCATTTCAGATGAAGTTCATTTTGATCTTGGTGGGTATGTAAATAAGCCAAATTGTCGCATTTGGGGCACAGAAAATCCACACAAATACATTGAAAAGCCGACGCACCCAAAACGAGTCACTGTTTGGTGCAGATTTTGGTCCAGAGACATAAATGTGCTATTTTTCTACGAAAATGAGCAGGGAGAGGCCATTACAGTCAATGGTTATCGTTATTGGGCCATGTTGAATGAATTTTTGTTCACAAAAATTAAAGAAGAGGATATTGGCAACTTTTGGTTTCAACAGGACGGCGCTACATGCCACACAGCCGAAGCTACACTCGATGTTTTGTGCCCCGTTTTTGAAGATCGCATTATCAGTCGCAGAGCTGTTGTCGTTTGGCCACCTTGGAGCTATGATTTGACACCGTTGGACTAATATTTGTGAGGTGCCGTCAAAGGTAAGTGTTAAGCCGACAAACCAGAGACAATTGACGTTTTAAAGGACAATATTCATGAAGCTATTGGTGCTGCACACAATCGATATTGTGCTTAAAAATTGAACCGGTCCTGTAGGCTACTGCATGGCCAGCCCAGGCAGCCATTTAAATGAAATTATTTTCCATTATTAACCGGGAGGATTATAAAAAATGAAATTTAAGAAAATATTCAGTAGTTGTTTTTTAAAGCATTTTTTTTGGCGGAGCCTTTATAAGTTCGATTCATTCTTTTTACCAAAAGATCCACATATTGCGTTCGTGAGGACTTCTACTTTACATCCTTCTTTTTTTTCACTCAGAAATTATTGTTGTTGCTTTTATATCCATTTTTTAACGTCCTTTTTATTTTCTTTTTTTTCCTTCTACACCACCAGTTTTTATTTCGATTGTTGTATACGTATCCGACGTATTCCTTAAGGCAGAAGAGGTTCAACAAAAGGCAGTTAAACTGGCAATTGGATTAAAATAAATGTGGTGCCAAAAATAACAACAACAACAGACACCGTCAGAAAAATAAAATAAAGGGGATCATTGCAGATTGTTAATGGATTTATTTAAGCATTGTTTTCCCTACCATTTTTTTTTCTCTGTATGCTAGTGAAAAGATATACCGACTACGGAAGGTTTCCCAGAAATACCTTTAGTCTGGATTACAACATAGCTTCTCATACCACCTATGCTAAGAGTGTTAATTTTATTCATAAATGGAGGGGTCGAAAGTTTAAAGGCGATTTAAAACTACAGATTTTTGAGAAACTTTTCTTAGAGTTTTTACTAAAAATCTGCTGAAGAAATATATTTTTTTGTGTTTCATTATTGTTTAAGGAGTTTAAGGGACAGATCCATGGGCGCTCGTGTTTAATAAATGGTAGCTTCGATACCAAAAGCTCACTTGAGTAGGCATAACGGTTCGTTGTGACCCCACAGACAATCACAGTCCCTGTACTGACCAAATTCCAGCGAACTCCTATCCATCATGGGTTAAGTGAGTCTGGCAATAGAGCAAGATTCCTCATTTGTTTTGGATAGCTTGGCATCAACAGAATTGTTGTCTAATGGAGAGTAGCATACCCAATTCTATTGATGAGAGTTTTGGGTGGAGAGTGCCTGCTCTGCACCGAGTTTTTGCAAGAAATCTGCTGAGAGGAAAAAATACTTTTTTTTGTATTTTATTTTGATGTCTGGCCTGGGACTCTAACCCTGGCTTTACGTCTAATAAGCCAACCAAAGCGACTGTGAGACTGGCATCTCATCCCTTTCTTACAGTTGCCAGGAATGTTTCTGTGTTCACGTTGCGGCATCGGCGGTACTCCTTGAAGAGTTTGAAGTTGACCGTAACGCCGGAAAGGAATCTAATTACGGATTAGGTATAAGAAAGAAGAGGAATAAAAGAAAGGGAAGGAGACCACAGTATATTTTGGAAACTTATCCCAGGAGGGCATCCAGTATTGCTAGCGTTCATTAGCGTATTCATGGTGAAATAGTAAAACTTAAAAAATATTTTTGGCAATTTCATATGCCATGAACGATGTTTTTTTTTACACCAAAATCAAACAATAAAAAAAAATCACCTTCTCCTGCATTTTTGTAAGTGAAATGCATGTATGCAGTGCATAACTTTTTAAAGTTTGCTTACGTTGAACTGCCACTCAAGGTGATATTAAACGCCTGTGCTCTTCAACATCACATAAAATATCGCATTTTTTCCTTCTGCTGTTTCTTAAGGACTTAACAACAATCATTTATTATAACCTTTAATCTTAAAATTTAAACATTTTTTTCCCCTTCATTCTTTATATTGTACATTGAAAATATTTTCATTTAAATTAAAATTAAATTGTTGGCCAACGCCACGATGACACACAAAAGTTTACCTCTACTAAACAATATTAAATTCCAGAAGAATTTTTAAGCACAATTTGCCAACGAAAGAAAATAATGAAAAGGAAAAATTATTAGATTTTAAATAATGTCACATGAAAATGTGAAAAAATAAGAAAGATCAGCTACTTTTGAATGAAGGAAACTGGCTTTAATGGAAATTCCTTTGCAAAGGAAGAAAAAAATTTCTTTTCCAAATTTTTCTTTCTTTTAAATACTTTTTAATTTATGCTGACATTTATCCTTTTTTTTTTTTTGAAACAGAATTGTTAAGACGTGCAAATATTCGTGAGTTTGCAATGTGTTGTTGGGTTGAAAAATGTCCCTCCAATTATTAAGCAAATACGGAAATTGTAAACAAAAGCTAATTTTCAGTTACCTTCTTAGCCATTATTTACGTAGAAATTAAATTTTTGTAAACATAAAATGCTTTTGAAAATTTATTAAAATAGCAGGAATTCGCATCATGATGGTTTTAAAAGAAAATAAATTTTTTTTCTTAAGAAAAAATGTTTTAACTAACAATTTATGTCCTTTCTAAGGAATATGATACCCTTAAGGACTAGCTTTTGCTTTGGATAGCAAAGCCAGTAAGCTAAATTTCAGGTCGTGACTATTTAGGGGTTAAAAAAGTTGCAATTTAAACAGAGAACTCATACATAAAAAATAGAAACAATTAAAACGACTAAAGGAGGGTGGGAAGAAGGTAACTGCTAGGTCGTAATCCTGACTCACCCCTTGGTCAATTATAAGGAGTGCGCACAAAAAAAACTGGACTTACATTTTTCGTTATAGAAATAAAACTAAGTGGCGAATTTTTTTCATTTTATATTTCAATTAAAGTCGATAATATTTGAATACCTTTTGTGTATAAAATTTTTTTCTAACAAAGGTCTCAGAGCATCCAACTTTTTGAGCCACTTTTTCTCCAGACAGGGGGTGTTTTAGAAAAATACGTATTATTTTACTTGCTTTGTTTTTGGACGGCAAATCCTTTTTTTCTTCCACTTCCACGCTTTCTCTCAATACTCAAATACTCCTTATATTCTTCCTTTAGAAACTGTTTTTGGTTAACACTTGCGAACCTAGCAATCGTTTTTTGTAAGCGGCGTGGTTTTTTATTGAAAATTTCAATTATTTTTTTACGACATTCTTGTTGGGTGGCCAATTTCAAAAAATTATTTTTGCTATTGCAATGACATTTAGCACATGGATTTGGAAACAGTTAACTAACAAAAACAATGTAACGGTATTCATTTTTTTTTTCAATTATAATAAAAGTTATAAGCTTAAAAGTGGGTCCATTTTTTTTTGTGCGCACTCCTTATATCTAAAGGGAAGAAAGGAAAACGGAATTATAAAAATTATGTTCTCATAGTATACATACATGCGTACATAATTACTCATTACAAGTATTCAGTCGGGATTACGACCTAGCTGTTCAAACCATTTCTGTTGTGTGCATTCATTGTATACATGACGGGCGGAACCTGCAGTTTAAAGTCGACTCCCAACGATAGATTTTTGAAAAAGTTTTCATGACAATTTTGCATTTGCTCTTAAATTTTTTGACAAAAATCTGCTGTGAGGTAGTCACGGAAGAAATATTTTTCCATATTTCGTTGTGTTAGAGATGTCTGAATTGGAGATTGGACCATAGCTTACGTCTAATAAGCCAATATACTATCTACTATACTACGGCAGTAGTGTCAAGACAATGCCTAATCGAGCATATCACTTTCAAATTTTTTTTTTATTCTTTGTATTCCTTTAAGGAAATTAATTCTTTCACAAATTACACAGTGGCGTGCAGAAATGAGTGCATATTCATAATACTGAGTTTCGTCATCCACAAAAACAAAACCATACAAGCAAATACAAAAAAAAAAAATTCATTTTAATTTTTTATTTTATTCTTAACAAATAGTAGTCAAAAAATATTAATTAATGAAATGAATTCAATGAGTTTGAATGAAAAAATGAAAATAACCCACATAAACTCAATTTTGCACGTTTTAAGAAACTAATCTAGTTTCAATATTTGGTCCATAGACGCTTATTAGAAATAGATTGACTTAAGAGGTTTGACATGCTTTCTACCAAATTATCAATAACATCTTTCGAAATTCGATTCCATTTCGCATTTATACAATCCCAAAGTTTGTCCATGTTTCTTGGGGCTGTTCCGTATTGCCCGAGATGGGTTTTCACGAATGACCAAAGATTTTCAATCGAATTGAAGCCTGGACTTTGTGCTGACCATTCCATCCATTGAAAATTTTGTTTCCCACTCCATATCTTTACAATTTTTGCTGTGTGTTTCGGATCACCATACTTTTGGAAAACAATTTCTTATTCGGGATAAACACATTTGTCCATAAAATTCGGAAGATGGGTTTTCAGAATCTGTAGATAGTCTTTTTTCTAAATCTTTAAATCCCGCCACTCAGGAATAAAATTAATGCCTACAACATGAGTGATGTAAGAAGCTAGAATTCTGACTGAAGGGTTGAAATGGCCAATTATGTACGTATGTATACATATTCTATGCACACCATCCAATACGGCTGTGACCTGTGGATAAAGCGCAATCAGTTCCCTTCTTCTCCATATTAGTCCAAAGTAAAGCATGACAATATTATATGCAGACTTCTTGTAAACTCTTAAGCGGGATTACGACATAGTTTCTAACATCATTTCTCTTATGGGTGTTAATTTTCTAGCTGATAAGAGAAACCTACGGTTTAAAACCGACTCCGAACGACAAATTTAGTAAGAAACTTTTCATAGTGATATCCCATAGCCATTTTGCTACAATACAGCATAATGCCTCATAGAAGATTTGAAAGATTTATGCGGTTTATGAAGCCTACTCCATAGAAGATTTGGAAGATTTATGTAGTTTATGAACCCTATTACTTACATAATTGGTCATTACAACTCTTCAGTCGGTATTACGACCTAGCTTCTCACACTACTTATGTTGTGTGGGTTAATTTTATACAGGAGTGGCGAGACCTACAGCTTAAAGTCGATTACGTACAACAATTTTTTTAAGAAACTTTTTTCAGGCAATTTTTATTTACCAGAAATCTATTGAGAGGAAGTTGCTGGAGAAATATTTTTTTATTTCATCTTTTTGCCGATGTCTAATCTGAGGCTTGAACCACGGTCTTATGTTTAATAATCATGTCTTGCACTACACTATGGTGTGGTCGCCGTGGTCTAGTGGGTAGTGTGTTGGCTTATTAGACAAAAGGCCTGGGTTCGAATCCAAGGTCAGCCATCAAAAACGAAAAATATTTCTTCGGCGACTTCCTCTCAGCAGATTTCTGGCAAAGATTCTGAGATTAAAAATTGCCCCGAAAAGCTTCTCAAAAATCTGTCGTTCGGAATCGACTTTAAACTGTAGGTCCCGCCACTCATGTATAAAATTAGCGCACACAACATAAGTAGTGTGAGAAGCTAAGTCGTAATCCTGACTGAAGGGTTGTAATGGCCAATTATGTATGTATGTATGAAGCCTATTTCATAGAAGATTTGGAAGATTTATGCAGTTTATGAGCCCTGTTACACACATAATTAGTCATTACAACTCTCCAGTCAGTATTACGACCTAGCTTCTCCCACCATTTATGTTGTGTGGGTTAATTTTATACAGGAGTGGCGAGACCTACAGCTTAAAGTCGATTACGTACAACAATTTTTTTAAGAAATTTTTTTCAGGCAATTTTTATTTACCAGAAATCTGTTGAGAGGAAGTCGCTGGAAAAATATTTTTTATATTTCATCTTTTTGAAGATGTCTAACCTGAGGTTTGAACCGTGGTCTTATGTCTAATAATCATGTCTACTGCACTACACTATGGTTTGGTAAAGTAAACAAAAGTTAAAAATGGGAAAGGCCTTACTTCGTGACATAATAAGAGACCTGGTTTTTCGAGGCGACAAGAGTATTTTCATTAAAGGTCTCAAAAGTTACACGAAGATAATAATGATGAAGGAATTTTCATTTCAAGCTATTTGCAGATCAAAGCGAAGCTGACATAACTTTAGATTACTTTGATATCGATGAAATCCAGTTATCAGAATGGATACTTCAATTTAACAAACGATCTTTTTTTTCACAGAACTTTGTATTTGTCATTGTAGGAGAATAAAATTTTAAAATAAAAAAAAAATCCCGATGTTATTGCGATATGTTTGCCACATCATGCATACTTTTATGGCACTCTTGCTAAACAAAAGGCAACGCATATGCAACATATTCAAATATTGTTGTCGTTTTATGTAATTGTTGCTGTTGTTGTTGTTTCCATTGTCAATGTTTTTATTATTTCGATTGTGCTCCAAACAAATTGTCGTCATAAAATGTTGTTTAGAAAGCGTATGCGAACAAGTGCATGTTATCGTTTCAAACATTTTGAAAGGGGGAAGAAGAAAATAAAAACGAAAAGGTTGCACGATTTCATACATCACTACGTTTCAACAGATGATGACGACGACGACGACGACTTTCCATTCTCATGAAAATTCTGAAAATGTTGTATTTTTGTTGCAATGCTACTGCATAAGGGTAAACAATATTTTTCTCCTGTGTTTCGGTGTTCACTGCAATACAATGATGATGATGTTGCGGCAAATGTTACCCAACAAAAAAAGGAAACAATTTTTGAACACAATGAAAAAAGGAAACACATATGGAGTGATTGCTACCAAAGAGGTGGACTAAATTTGGGCTTTTTTTTTAAATAAAAAAGATTTTTGCCGACTTTTGCATACATACATACAGGGTGGCTGATATAATGGTGTCAAATCGGAGGTTCGAGGTAGCCAAACGACATCAGCTTTGAGGCTGTTAATGTGATCTTCAAAAACAGGGCGCAAAACATCGTGTGTAGTTTCGACTGGGTGGCATGTATCGCTGTCCTGTTGAAACAAACTGTTGCCCATATCCTCCTCTTCAATTTTTGTGAATAAATATTCGTTCAACATGGCCTAAAAACGATCGCCATTGACTGTAACGGCCGCTCCTTGCTCATTTTCGAAGAAAAATGGCCCAATTATGCCTCTGGACCAAAATCCGCACCTAACAGTGACTCGTTTTGGGTGCGTGCGGGTTTTCTGTGCCCCAAATGCGACAATTTTGCTTATTTTCGCACCCGCCAAGATCAAAATGAGCTTCATCTGAAAAGATGATTTTTTTTCCCTAAAATCGCCATCTTCTGTAAGTCGATGGCAGGCCCACTTAGCGAAGTGAAGACGCATTGTATGGTAAATTGGCTTCAATTCCTGAAACAATTGGACTTTGTATGACGTCGTACCAAGGTCTTTATGCAAAATTCGTCTCATTTATGTCTCCATCTTCGGATTCGGAATCTCACATGATCTTCGTTGACAGTCAGGCTGCCCCTAGGGTCATTGCGTCGGTCTGGTGCAAATCACGGCTCGTTCGCGAGTACAAAGAGTCGTTAGGGAGTTTTGTACCGGACAGTATCCGTTTCGGGTTACAGCGGAATACTGGGCAATGAGACGGCGGATGCCCTCGCTACGTTAGGTTCGCTTTTAGGTGCCGATTTGACAGTTGGTCCTGACCCCCCAGTCTGCCACCTCCATGACCTCATCGATGGATGGGTTAGGAGGGAAGAGTAGAGGCATTGGGGGAACGGATCGGGTTGTTCTGTTTCTAGGCGTCTATGACCTGCTGTGGACAGCAAGAGGACAGAGTGGCTGCTGGGCTTGTTTAAGGCCAGCTTAAGGTTGGTTGTCGGTTTTATCACGGGGCACTGTGAGATTAGGTCGCTGACGGGGATTTGGAACAGATCCCAGCCGGACTATTGCAGAGTATGTTGCGATGAGAAGGAGTTGGAGACTGTCGAACATCTCCTCTGCAACTGCTCAGTCCTTGGTAGGTTGAGGTTGAGGACCCTTGGCAGGTCCTTCTTTGAGAACTTGAGTTCTGTGTCGAGAGCCGACATCAAGGCTCTCCACAAATTCATTAGCAGCTTGGGCTAGTTGAGAGGTGCTAGGGCTTCATAAGTGTAGTCGCACTCTTAACCTCTTTTGTTTTGTTTTCGTTTTGTCTGTTTCTTTACTTGTAATTCCTCCGTTTCCCATTCCCCTCCCCTTCCCTACATTCCTATATCCTCCATTTCCTTCCTCCCCTAAGGACAATGTACAATGGGTCAATTTCGACCTCCGGGTACTGTGCTTGTCTTGACCGACAGGTGCACGTCCTCTAACCTAACCTAACCTATGTCCCCGAAATGTTCAATTGTTGATAATGACGGTGAATTTGATATTGATGGCCTTTCACGTATACTTTTTGCCACAGCAGCAATATTCTCGGCTGTACGCATTGTTTTTGGCTTTTCACGCTTTGTTTTATCGATGAGAATGCCAGTTTCTTTCACGAACATATGGAGCTGACGGTGTTTCTCTTCTTCCAAAATCCGTAAGCAATTTTTCCACAAATTCTGCAACATATGTCGCTATATTTCCCAACGTTGTTCAAGCGTATACGCAACCATATTCGTTCAGTGGAAGGAAGTCAAATCAGACATGAGCTAAGTGTTACGTTAAAAAAAAAAACATTAGATGGCGGACCCGATATTTATTTTTTAAGAGAAGAAACATATCAATTTTCTAGTATTGGTCATAATTATTTCAGTTGTACCCTTACGTAGGCTTTGATAAAAAAGTTCAATAATAATTGCTTTTGTGGCATCATATATATTATTTCTAAAGCACTTTTTTTGTCGGTTGCAAATATCTTCCATACCACCGCATCAAATTTAACGAATGATATCTCATTTTAAAGCTTATATCTAACACTAATGGCGAAAAATAATTAGAAATTGAAAAGTTAATATTTTCATTGATAAAAATTATATTTTATATAGAACTGCATAATAATACTGTTGTCATTGTGATAATATGTTTTTGTTCAAGTGTGGTAATACAGGGTTACTTAATAGTAATGCAGTTCTACATAATATAGAATGTATTAAAATCCATTCTGGCAATACCGCTGTTTACTATAATGCCGTTTATTACTAAGTCAGTTATGTATATAATATGCATATTAAGTTGTAAAAAGCTGTTTTGGCAATTATTTTTATGTTATAAAAATGACAACTAATGGTGCGAAATATTCGCACGGGTCATCTAGTATTTTCTTACAAACCAAAAATTCCATACAATGGACACACAATAGTGTAATCTCCATACCTTTTGCCAACACCAATAGGATTCAGTTTCTAATAACTTTTTTTCTCTTGCAAACACTTTTTAATTGGCTGCTACTAAACACCGTAAAACAAAACCTAGTCATTAAAAGGTAAAATCAAATGAGAAAAATGAAAAATAAATCACCGTCTGATATTCTGAATAATTAATTGAAGTCATGGAATTGAATACAAAGAAAAAATCATTGAAGAACTGTTGAAAAACTGTAACCAAATAAGGAGGACAAATGTCAACGATAGATAATGTTGTTGAAAGAAAAAGCATAGAAAGGTTAGCTGATAAAAAAAAAGTGTGGCAATGCTTGACATATAAATGGTGATACAAAGGAGAACATATTTTAGAAATAAATTCCGTAAAGCTTAGATTCGTTGAGGGTAAGTGGAAGCAATTGTATGCCCGTCTGTTTTTATTTCCAAACAAATTTATCATTCGCTTCTCTTTTGTGTTTTTTTTTTAACAGTTTTTTTGTTTTTATCCAGTGTTGACAATCAATTTGCTTTATTTCATTCGTTTAGTCATCACTTTTAGTATTCATTTTTTCTTCACTTTTTTCTTTTTGTAGGTTTTCTTCAGTAAACTAATATCCCGGTTTGCGTCGCTTATAGGGCCTGAAAAAATGCACCGCAAACTGAAACGAAGCATACATTCCATACATTTGTATTGATTTTCATTTAATTGGTTCAGAGATTCATAATTTTAGCTGAAAAAAAATAGATTTTTCAATAAAAAAATATTTAATTTACTAACGACCTACAACTTGCAACCATCAGACAACGTAAATACCTATGCATGTATGTATTTACATTAGACTTAAACGGGAAATCCCCTTTTTCTGTTTTAGCTTTGTACAAACCTTTTCGTATTAACGACGCAAACTGAAACAAAAACGACGCAACTTCGAAGTCACAGAAATTTTAAAAAGACAGAACTTCGAATTTTTACTAGATTTAGACGGGAAATCCCCTTTTTATATCTTAGCTTTGAATAAACAATTTCGTATTAACGACGCAACTTCGAAACATGCAACGCAAACTGAAACAAAAACGACCCAACTTCGAAAATACAGAAATTTTAAAAAGACGCAATTTCGAAGCAGACGCAAAACGAGGCGACGCAAACCGGGGTATTAGTGTATTCGATTTTTTTTTTTTGTGGAATTTCTTTTAATTTTGATGTAAGCATATAGAAAATTTAGTTTGAAGAGAGGATTTCTTATGTGCTGGTAGTATTAAATTTGTTGTTTTTATAACATTTGAGTTTTTTAGAAAACATTGACTTAGGGTGTCTGTTCCTACTTCACATAAATAAGAGATATCTCTGTTTTATCTTCTGCTACTATGTCTAAAGGGGAATGCTGTACCCCATTAGGATTTTTATAAAAGCTCCCATGTCTCGTTGGTGTCGTGTATATAGAAATCCACTTTACAGGATTGTTGTTGATTGCTGAAGCGAAATTCTCTTCAGTAAGGGTAAATTCACCAATTCGGGCTGATTTTGGAATTAAAAATTTCATCATAGATTGTAAAAATTTACAATCATAGCTGCCAGTTTTGACGATTTATCGTCATTATGACGATTTTGAGCTCTAAAAATGTCATTTTTACGACATGACGATACAAACCACCTACAAACCGAATTTTGTCTACAATGGAGTGTGCCATCTACTGGCTAATCTACCCTTATTTCTCTCGAGCAAAATCTATTGTAATAGCGATAGAACAGTGAAACACGAGCCATATTGCAATGAACGAATAGAATTCGATATCCTACCATCATTAATCGGCAACATCGCCCTGTTCTGTATGCGTCCGAGAAGTCTCAAACTAGACAATGAGTCACCGACCTATACATGATATAAGTGGTGGTAAACGAATTGACCCATTGTACTACGTCCTAGCTTCTCACACCACGATATAAGTGGTGTAAATAGTAAGAAGATTAGAAGAAGTGAAGTATTTCTTACCCCGTCTTAACACGTTGACAGCCACGACAATTTTCAGGAAACTGGCCAAAAAACGAAAATTTGATTTTTTCATATTTGTGAGTACGAGATTGCGTTCCCTTTCAGGGAACTACAAGTTATCTCGAAGTAGACAATCAACGTATTAAGGAGCTAAGGCATTGAAAAATGTGCCGGTTCCAACGAATAGCACATTGAATTTTCATGTTCAAAACTTCAAGAGCTTCTCACTTCTTAATATTTATGTCAACCATAGATTTAGATGATGCAATAATCTAGCTGCGATTATGTGCCAATAAACAACTGTTTAAACCTTAAATAATTTTTTTTTTTTTTTGAAAATTATATAAAACGTTTCGATTTTTGAAAACAGTAATCAGAAATGGTAAATTTTAGTTTCTAGGCTTGACTAAATTTATTAAAAAATGTTAAAATTATTACATTTTTCAGCTAATGTAGAGATTAGATTAGATTAATTGCTACAACACTTCCTTCCAGGCGCCCCTGCTTCTTGCATGCCTGCGCCAGTTGGTCACACCAATCCATGACTGGGCTTCCTCGACTTGGTCCTTCCAACGGATACAAGGTCGTCCTCTACGCCGACTTTCCGCAGATCCCCGCATGAAATACCCGTTTCACCGGAGCATACCTCCACCATTCGAACGACATGGCCGAGCCAGCGCAGCCGCTGGATATTATTAGGCTGCACAACGTCTATGTCGTTGAGGAGTTCATACAGCTCACTGTCGGATCGGATGCCGGAATCATCGTCAACTCGCACTGGACCGAAGATCTTACATAGGACTTTTCACTTGAATACCCTCAAGGCGCCGTGGTCTAGTGAGTATTGTGTTGGCTTATTAGACAAAAGGCCCGGGATTCGAATCCCAGGTCAGACATCAAAAGCAAAAAATATTTCTTCGGCGACTTCCTCTCAGCAGATTTCTGGCATGACAAAATTGCCATGAAAAGCTTCTAAAAATCTGTCGTTCGGAGTCGACTTTGAAACTGTGGGTCCCACCACTCATGTATAAAAAAATTAACGCACACAACATAAGTGGTGTGAGAAGCTAGGTCGTAAGCCTGACTGAATGGTTGTAATGGCCAATTATGTATATGTACCCTCAAGGCTGCTGCATTAGTTAGTTTTTATTAGGGTCCATGCCTCTGCGCCATAAAGAAGCACCTTGTAGAGTATTAATTTTGTCGCACTAAGCAGTCGTAACTGGTTCGACTGTAATATGGTATCTGATTTGATAAAATGTTTCACTACAATTTTTTTTTCCATGAATGCCTTTGACGATTTTGACGATTTTTTTTCTAATATTTGACGATTTGAGGCTTTATTTATCAGGCAGCTATGCCTATAAGTGCATCAGAAATAATATTTTTTATTCAACCGATAGGGTTATGGGCTGGATAAAAGACGTCTCTAACGACGTATTGTTTTTAGGATTTGGAAGGGCTAAAACAACTATAGCCACTAAACGTATTACGAGTATTTAGTTAGGAGACTTGACGGTTTCACGTTTGATGAGCTAAATAAGGCGACCTAAGCAACAGGCATTCCTCTGACACTCTGGAATTCACACTAAAACCGAAAAGCGATGAAGACATCGAAACAATGGAATAATTTTTGTGTCGTATTCTTGTATCATTGCCCAGCTTTAATACGATCGAGGTATTAACATTTACTCCAGTCAGAGTAATGGACTGGAAGAGATTAAAGAAGATTGTAGAATATACAGACTACTTATAGGCATTAAGGCTATATTCCTAATGGTAAGCGCACAACAAGCTTACATGATGGTATAGATGATTGCCAACAGGCAAGAGACCCCTGTTGATTGTTGTTACACCTACTCCTACTTTCCATCCGTTACAAAAACCAAAATATATCATCTGAGCTTTTTAAAAGTGGTACTTTAGGCTCAAATTGCATACACAGTACAGTGTTGCCAAAAGCCAATCTAGCAAAAAAAAAGTAAATTTTTGGATGTAATAAAATTGATTTGATTTGTTTGGTATTCGATAGATAAATGTCCACTTTTTATAATTGTATATCAGTTTTTTTTTTTTATTTTTTTCTTATTTGGTTTGTAATGTTGATCCAAATATAAGTAATTGCATTGTGGCTGTTTTTATAGAAGTGCGGTCTATTTTTAGCATCATATTTGAAAGGATCGTATTATCAAACTATCAAATATTTTTATTTTATTTTTTTTTACAGCATTATGTCGGGTATGTATTATTTACTGTCCAAATATCTGTTGATTTGAAATATTTTTTCATGTGTAAAAATGGTGATAGATAGTAAAATATTTGTGTAGTAAATATTTTATATTGTTAGATATTCAGTGTAACTTTTAAATATGTTTCCCGTCGATTCCTGTGAAAATTGTTATTGTCTATTAATCTGTGAAATGTCCTCTTTAGAAATCAAAAAAATTTGCTGCTAATACTTGCAAATGCGCTTTTGAATACATATACAGATTACATACCTATAACCCGAAGAGAGCTTTGTAACGCATGGATCACTGAAAGGGAAAGCAAAGAAAGAGCAACCGCTGTCATTAATTATTTTTTTTCTTAAGAGTCGGTTGCAAAAAAGCCGTTCTGAAGATTATTGCAATAAAGTTAAGTCATCTTTACGAAGATTGACGTATTCAATTAATGAAAAGACATAATTCAAAATGCTGCGCTTCCAATTGGAATGATGTCAGAGGAAGCACTTGAATCTCGAAACAAAGATTTTGGATTTATTCGAGAACATCATACAAGAAAAATTTCAAGAGAAAAAACAATGGGCGATCTTTTTCATTATCTACTTTTATCATCGGATCCATTAATTTCGGCCTTTTTAACAAAACCAGCTCTTGGATCTCGAAATGAAGATATATTTTGTGACGAAGAGATGTCATTACTTCTGGAAGATGAAGATTAATTTGAATAAAAGTATATTTTGTGTTCAATAATATAAAAATGTGAAACAATGGTTTAATTTTTTTAAGTTGTTTTTGTAATAAATTTTTCTAAAAAATGAAATAAAATCACTTAACTGTATTTTACAATGAGTGGAGGGCTCTGCATTGTACCCTAGAAGGGTTCTTTTGTGGAAATTTTGGACTAAAATGAGTTTACATAAATACATACATAATTGGCCATTACAACTCTTCAGTCAGGATTACGACCTAGCTTCTCACACCACTTATGTTGTGTGCGTTACTTTTATACATGAGTAGCGGGACCTACAGTTTAAAGTCGACTCCGAACGACAGATTTTTGAGAAGCTTTTCATGGCAATTTTTACTCTCAGAGTCCTTGCCAGAAATCTGCTGAGAGGAAGTCACCGAAGAAATACTTTTCGTTTTGATGTCTGACCTGGAATTCGAACCAGGGCCTTTCGTCTAATAAGCCAAACACACTACCCACTAGACCACGGCGACTGCAAATGAGCTTGGGGCCCCATAAATGTAGAAATCCGTTCAATTTTAAATAATTGAAAAAACTATATACTATATGCTTCTATGAGAAATGGCACGCCCACTCCACATATAACGCCCATTTTTGGCACAAATAAACCTTTCGATAAGAAATATAAAATTCCAAAATTTCATGCTTATAGCTACTTTCAAAGAGAAATTATGACTTTTTTTTTAGCTAGATTGGCTTTTGGCAAGACTGTGTACCGGTTGGATCAATCAGTACGGTAACGGGCATTTAATTTCAATATTTTATTTTAATAGGGTCAAGAAGAAATACTCTCTGTCTCCACTCTGGAAACTATATTTATAAAATTTGAACTGTACACTTAAAATAATAAATAATTGAAAAGCTTTCAAATGGAATTTATCAAATAAAATTTTTTTTTGTAAAAAAACCTCTTATTAAAGGTCACCTTTATTTCAGATTTTTTTTTTTTATTTTTCTTATTAATTCAATTAAAAATATTTTATTTTTGAAACAACACAAATTGGAATTTACTATAGGCAACCAATTTATAAATAAATATTGAAATACTTGTTATTATTGTCATTATTATTATTGTTAAAAGAAAAAAAAAATTCCTATACTTTTTTGTCAAGGAACGTTTCAATATTTTTGTTAATTTACAACCAAAAAGACCGTATAATTGGCATTGAAAACATTTTTAAAAATTTTGGATAAATTGGTCGACTGAAAGATATATTTAACTACACTTGGATTGTAGTATGCACATACATAATTGGCCATTACAACCATAGCTGCCAGATAAATGAAGTCTCAAATCGTCAAATATTTGAGAAATAAATCGTTAAAATCGTCAAAGACGTTCATTGAAATCGTACAAAAAATCGTCAGAAAAATTAAAAAAAAATCAATTGAAAGGTTTTTAATAACAAAAACCTATAAAGTCAATGCTAAGCAGCAATAATATTACATCACCTATTCCTATGTGTGATGTAAATATTAGGGAGCCATAAGAGATAGACGTCATGGGCATCCATCACACTGGATCGCTTGAACTGACACATTTTTCAGTGCCTTCGATTCTTAAAACTATGCAATAATTACCGAAAATGGAATGTAATTTTCATGTAGAGGTAGGCCCTTAACGTTTATTTTAAGGTTTCTACACTGTTTACAGGGAAGACCGTAGTCCAACACCATTGATTCAATGGAGAACCGTTGCAATGTGGCTTGTGTTTTATTGTTCTATAGCTACTACAACGGATATTGATCGAACGAAATAAAGGCATTAGTTTATGAAAATCATGTATTTCTGCGTAACACTCGTCTTTCTTGGCCAGCACATCCGTATGCTGTCGATTGGCCAGTGTATTGCACACTGCCTTACAGGCAAAGTTGGTTTGTCAGACCGACTATCCGTATGTGGAACTAACTTCCTGTAGAGGTATTTCCTGTTACTTGATTTATAAAAATATTCAAACCTAGTATCCATAAACACTGCTCCCTCTTTCCTCCTTCCTATAATATATTTTCCTTAGTTCCAAACACAATGTCATCAACTGAGTGTTGTCCCTATGCAAAAAAAACAAAAAGTAATAGCACTTGCCTGTGTTCTTCCGATGATAATATTAGAGGCCTTACATGTTCTGCAGCCTCCAGATCTCTCTTCTCCAGTCTCAGAACGCGCTCCACGTAACTCGCCACTGAGGTCCAATTCTCCCTGCTCGCAATCATAACACCGACTATGTTAGCAGCCGTTATCGTTCCGATTGTCGACGTCAGTACAGAGCGATAGCTCTGCCAGCTTACACATTCGAAGATAGTGTGTTCTGCATCATCTATTACCTCCCCTTCCTCGTAAAGACAGTAAGGGGAGGTCGTCTTGCCCATTCTGTTCAGATATTTCCTAAAATATTCGTGGCCCGATAGGATCTGTGTAACGTAATAATTTACTTCTCCAAATTTCCGATTGATCCATGGCTTTATGTCCGCAGTAAGTCTCGCTGTCCATCTTTCTCTATTCTCTCATCGTTCCATCGTCGTTGCCATTCTGAAATGGTGTTTTCTCTGAAGTGACTGGTTATGTGATTTCCAGCCGATTTCGCCTTATAAATCTGCCAGCAGATCCACAGGGATTGTATCTGCTATCACAAATACGGGTGAGGCGGACTCTGTATGATATGCCGACGCGATACGTAGTGCAGCCGTTCTCTGTACCGATAGAAGTAAGTTTGCCCGTTTTAATTTTATACATGAGTGGTGATTTAAAGTGGCAGTTTAAAGTAGCCGCCGAACAACAGATTTTTGGGAAATTTTTCATGGCAAATTTTTATTTAATCTCAGAGATCTAGCAGCAGTTGCCGAAGAAATATTTTTTAAAATTTTTTTTTTTTTTTTTATAAAAACCAACACTCAGGGGATGGCCCCTATTCATGCAGTGCATTGTGCAGGTTTAGGATAATAGGTTATAGGAAGGGGGAAAGAGAGAGTAGGGTTTATGGACATTCGATTTAAACTCACCAATATCGTAATTGACGGGAAAAACTCTCGCAGGAAGATCATTCCATAAGCGAGCAGTGCGGGCAAAAAATTAATTCTCCCTGTAATGCATTGTGCGGTTCACTGAATAATCAACCACAAAAGGATGTGCTCTGTGAGAAGCTCGTAAAAATATGTGGTTATCAGGAATCAAGCCCCTTATCTCCCGAGAACATCTCCCATTATAGTACCGATAGAACAGTGAAACACACGCCACATTGTGACGATGCTCCAACGAATCAATAGAGTTGGATACCGTACTGTCATTAATAAGCACCTTCGCCCTCTCCTGTACGCGGTCCAGAAGCTTCAAAATAGACTTTGAAGCACCGGCCCATACATGAGAATTGTACTCCATCCGGGGTCGGATAAAGGTCTTGTAAATAGTAAGAAGGTCGGATGGAGTGAAGTATTTCCTGCACCGTTTCAAAAAACCAAGGCACTTGAATGCTTCCTTCCTTTTGAATGAGATATCTACCCTGGTGTTTGAACTGTGGTCTCACGTCCAATAAGTCAAAACACTATCTACTAGACTATGGGGGAAACAAACTTTTTTTCTTACCACAAACGAGATATTTAAATAAACGAGATGTTGAAAATATTATTTCTACTATGAGAAACAATCATTGAAAATTAAAGGGCACTTTAGTATCCTTCACTGTCTCCATGAACTAGTAGTCAACGCCAAACAGTAGCCCTTAATTATTCATCAATTTACGAAAAACAATAAAAAAAATTATTTTTTTACCTAAACAAACTGGCTGTATATTGATCAGAGCATTTTATTTTATTTACGAAAAAAAAAAAATATAAATTTACACGTGTCCTCTGTTTTGCTTTAACAACAATTCATTGATGCAAAAAATTTTAATGGGAAATTTTCTTTTTTGTCTTATTAGTAGAGTAGCCTTTTTATTGTATTTTATGCATTAATAAATTCATTAAAAAAAAAAAATAAAACAAATTATTTTTACATTTTATCGTTGTTAGTTACGAATTTATGATGAAATTCATACTCAAATATACTCAGGCGTATGATTGATGTGAATTTCATTTCTAACGATGATACGCCCTAGTAAACTAGGTGTTAAAGTAATTGCTTGTTGATGAAACTATTCTACAGTATTCCCTCGATTAACGTCGTCAAAAATTTTGTTCCCCTGAACTTCGATTTGCGTTGTTTTTCGATTTACGTCGCCTTACGTTGTTTATGAACAAAATTAGGGGATTTCCCATTTAAAAGAAATTCAATACATAAAATAAAAATTTAATTATTTTAATTGTTTCTTTTTTGTAAAATGTACACAAATATATGCATCTGATAGTATGAGTTCTTTAAAATTCGATTTACATGGTTTCGATTTACGTCGCCTTTTTGTCGGAACATTCTACGACATAAATCGAGGGAATACTGTATTGAAAATTGTACAAAGAAAAAATGTACAATTAAAATGTAATTCATGGTCTGCTATGAAAAACATAGGAACAGATTGAGAACAAATTAAAAATAGCTCCCTTTCTTTTGTTAACTTGCTATGTTCTAATCTTCAGGAAATATCATCATCATATATATTATTTCTAAAACGCTTTTTTTGTCGGTTGCAAATATCTCCCATACCCATACAAATTTAATGAATGATATCTCATTTTAAAGCTTATATCGAACACTAATGGTAAAAAATAATTAGAAATTGAAAAATTAATATTTCATTGATAAAAATTATATTTTATATAGAACTGCATGATAATACTGTTGTCATTATGATGATATGCTTTTGTTCAAGTGTGGTAACACAGGGTCGCTTACAGTAATGCAGTTCTACATAATATAGTATGTATTAAAATCCATTCTGGCAATACCGCTGTTTAATATAAAGCCGTTTATTACTAAGTCAATTATATATAATATGCATATTAAGTTGTAAAAAGCTGTTTTGGGAATACTTTGTAGTAGTTGTTAGATCAAGTGCGATAAACAGGGTAATGCTATTCCACATAATAATAGTAATGGTAAAGTTGTAAAAACTATTTTTGTAATGTCGTTATTGTCATGGCATTGTTTGTTTTATGAAGTGTAGTAATACGGTCTCTTTTAATATCTACATATACAGTAGCGAGCACAAAAAAATGCAACACTGTGCCATATGATCTTTAATAAGATCTGTTTCAAATAACGGTAACTAATTTATCTATTTTCTTTTGCTGTTAATTCTTTCAATTATAAGTTTTCAAAGTAACCACAGGTTTATTCCAAATTCTGCTTTAAAAAGTTAAATATTTTTGAATTAGTGAAAAAAGTGCAAATTTTTAGCGAGCAAAAAAAATGCAACATAATAAAAAAAATAGTTAAAGTAAGTTATTTATTTAATTATAATTGAAAATTTCTTAAATGAGTTATATAACATGTGTTTTGTAATAGAAGCAGCTCTCAGCTGACAGCAAAACTGCAATCATTAAAGCCTTAGAAGAAGGAAAATCCATGCGTGAAGTTGGACACCTCTTTGGTGTAAATCAATCACCCGTATGTCGGATTAAATCTCGATTTTCCATGAGAAATAGTGTGGAAAGGAAACCAGGTAGTGGTAATCCTCGAAAACTACTTCTCGCCAAGACCGCCAGATGATTGCACTGGTTAAAAAAGATCCACGAAAGACCGCAGTGGACGTTGCTAATTTCGCAAATGAGGCAAATGGGAGTCTCTATAGGCGTTCACACTGTTAGCCGTAGGTTGAAAGAGGCTAATTTGCATGCGAGACGACCCGCAAAGAAACCTCTCATCAGTGCAATCAATAAAAAGAAGCGTCTGGAATTTGCAAAACGTTACAAGAATTGGTCAAATGAACAATGGGCGAAAGTCTTGTGGAGCGATGAAAGCAAATTTAATTTATTTGGCTCTGATGGAATAAATTTTGTTCGAAGACCGCCTGGACAGAGATATTCTCCAAGATATCAACTTCCAACCGTAAAACATGGCGGTGGATCAATAATGGTGTGGTGTAAGGAACGATATCTTTAAAAAAAATTATTGATTTTACGTCACGTATTTACAGGTGCGTTTTCCCGTGATGGGGTAGGTCCCTTAACTCAAATCGAAGGAAAAATGGACGCCAAGAAGTACTGTGAAATCCTTGGAGAACACATGCTTCCTCATCTGCGGGAAAAAATGCCTCCTGGTAGCATATTCCAACAGGATAAAGATCCAAAGCACTCAAGTCGCTTAGCTCGAAACATTTTAAGCGACAATGATGTCAATGTTTTGGATTGGCCATCACAGTCTCCCGATCTAAACCCCATAGAAAATCTATGGGAGCTATTAGATCGGGAAGTTGAGAGGAAACATCCGTCAAATAAGAGGCAATTAGAAGAAATTTGAAAAGTGAATGGGAGAAAATATCCATTAACACATTAATAGCTTTAGTCGACTCTATGCCTTCTAGGTTGCAAGAAGTTATAAAAAATAAGGGCTACGCCACTAAATATTAATTTTAAGATTTTTTTTATAAGAATTACTATTTAATTTAAATAAACACATTAAAATTTATGCAGTTTGCATTTTTATTGCTCCCATGAAATTCGCACTCTTTTTAATAAATGACAAAATAATATATCATTAATTAAAAATATTTACATAATGTTATTGATAATAGGTATCTAAAGAAATATTTTGAACTGGTCACCATTTTTTTAAAATTGTCGCACTTAAAGATAATTTTACCCAACGTTGCATTTTTTGTGCTCGCTACTGTATATAGTGTCAGCTGATATTTAACAGTTAAAAAGGTTTTAAGAAAAATAAGAATAAAAATAACGTGCATTTGAAAAGACAAATGCAATTATAATGTTAATCAGAAATCTTAATGGTAAACAGGGGTTAATAAGTGATATCGGGCTAATCGTTACAAGCTTGGGAGAGCATATCATATTAGCAAAAATTATTCATACCGATAAAACTGTACTCATAACCCGAATTAACTTTACACCTTCTGATTCAACTGTGCCTTTCCGAATGACACGAAAACAATTCCCAGTGAAAGTTGCTTTTGCTATGACGATAAAACAAAGCACAAGGTCAAACCCTTGAAAAGGTAAGATTGTATTTACCAGAATCGGTCTTTTCACATGGGCAGTTATACGTGGCTTTTTCTCGAGTGCGTACGTTTAAAGATTTTTTGTTCGTATTAAGGATTCGTTCGGGCAAAAAGTTAACGATGATCATGTCATTACCTCTAATATTTTATTCAAAGTGGTGTTATAAAAGCATTTAAACATTTGTATGTATGTAAATATGTATGATGATATTATGATTTCTAATATTTTTATAATTTTAATAAAATTTCTATTAATTATTTTCATTTGATATTACAAAAATGACAACTAACGGTGCGAAATATTCGCACTGGTCATTTAGTTTATTTTTAATTTGTTAGCAATTATTTTTTTATTTATTTTAAAACTGTCACCTTTCTTGATAGAAAACTAAGGCGTTAGACTTTGCAAAGATTCTGTGAAGACGATTTTCTAACACCATCAATACAAAATGAGATTCGTTAAACTGCAAGTCACAAGAGACAGTAGTAAGAGAAGTCGCGCGGATAATGCCTAACTTGGGAGGTGCGAGACAGTAGAAGAGGCAATTGCTGATGAAAGTGGTTAGATCGATTGCTCTATATGCAACCCTTATATGGGCCGAGGCCATGGATAAGAAGACATATCGGATAGAAGTGGATGCCGCCTACAGGAGATCTGCCCTCCGAGTAATTTCTGCCCTCCGCACAGTATCTACAGAAGCAGCCTTGCTGATTTCGGGGATGATGCTGCTTCGAATATTAGTAGATATAGAAAGGAAAAATCATTTGCCAAGTAGGGGAACGGGATTGGACTTCTTTCACAAAGAAAAAATGGTCTTACCAATTAATACCAAATACAGAGGAATGGACTAGAAGGAGACATGGCCAGGTAAATTTTTATCTCACTCAGTTCTTGACAGACCACGGATGCTATAGGGCATACTTCTACAAGTATGGGTACGATGAGGATGAAGCGTGTCCATCATGGTATAACACGAGAGAAACAGCGGAGCATATATTCTTTACGTGCCTGTGCTACGAATACTAACGAAATTTCTTGGAGAGGACGATTGGATCCCAGGTGACCCCCGATAACGTAGTTAATCTGATGCTAACATCATGCGAAAACTGAAACGCGGTATGTTTCTACGCGAAGGAAGTTCTGATACAACAGAGAATAATAGAGAGAGCAAGAACAGCAGAAATGGGTAGCAGCACCCGCTGAATCTTTACCTCCCCCGATGTAATACTTGATTGTGGTCCCGGGGGGAAGAGACGACTTAATGGAAGTGTGACGAACTCGGTTGGGTTTAGTACGTATGCGTTTAGCAAGCCGAGAGTAAGCCTTGAGGAGAATCGTGCACATTGGCAGGCCGGGCTAGCAATGTCTTTCGAAGATTCCCAACCATTAGCTCGTAAAGCTATAGAAATAAGTGATAAGAGAAGATAAACTGTAATTTTTAATAAAGGATTGAAGAAGGTTGAAGGTTGCATGTAGTGTGTTGGCTTATTAGATGTCAGGCTAAACTCCAGTTCAGACAATTGAAAAAATATTTCCACGGTGACTTCCTCCCAGCAGAGTTATAAAAAAATTCTCTTGTAATGTGTCTTAAAAATCTGTTGTTTAAAATCGATTTTAAACTATAGGTCCCGGCATTCATGTATAAAATTACCGCACACACCTGACTGAAGGGTAAAAAGGACAATTTACGTACATAAATCCATTGAATTAAATGCCATGAGTTTGTGTAATATAATCTCTTTCACTGAATTGAAGAGCTCGCTATAGACATTGCATCGCCTACTGTGGAACAATAGAACAGTAGGAGGAATTACTAAGATACTGTGGGGAAAATCGCTTGAGTACACTATACTTACGACACATGCCGGGGCTTACATGTATGCCTAAACCCTACCGGCTTGGTGGAAAATAAAGAAACGATGGAACACTTTTTGTGCCGTTGACCAGTTTTCGTAAACTTAGTTATACTAGACATAGTTCGTCTCACCGGTGCGAAAGTTTAAAAAGTTTGCACAATATACGGACTACCTGTTCCTAAACTGGCGTTTACTAAGCGTTTTGTTACGAAAATGAAGAATCTAGATGCTTGTGTTTGGCTTTTACATGGCTTAACATTAAATTTGTAAACAAAAATGAAACAACAAACACCAGCATATAAAAATGGTAAACAAGTAAACAAAAATACAACAACAAACATGACAAGAATGAATAAATACGTACAATTTATAGAGATCTCGAGAAGGCAAAGTCATGAACATTCACATTCAAGAACATTTATCAGACTGTTTACGTTGCCATATAAAGGTTAGGGTGTCGCCGTGGTCTAGTGGGTAGTGTGTTGGCTTATTAGATGAAAGGCCCGGGTTCGAATCCCAGGTCAGACATCAAAACGAAAAATATTTTTTCGGCGACTTCCTCTCAGCAGATTTCTGGCAAAGACTCTGAGAGTAAAAATTGCCATGAAAAGCTTCTCAAAAATCTGCCGTTCGGAGTCGACTTTAAACTGTAGGTCCCGCCACTCATGTATAAAATTAACGCACACAACATAAGTGGTGTGAGAAGCTAGGTCGTAATCCTGACTGAAGGGTTGTAATGGCCAATTATGTATGTATGTATGTATAAAAGGCTAGACAAAGCAAGCAACTGAGTTAGCAAAAATTCAGTCACCCTTGTGTGAAGAGGCGGTGTGTTTGGAGAGAGTAATTGTAGTTTGAAGATCTCCGTTACAAAGATCTGTCTTACAATTAACTAGTAATTGTTATTTTTTATACAAAGGATGTTTACATAAAGTTGCAAAACAGTTGCTTACAGAATTGTGCGATTAATAAAGAATTTAAATTAAAACTAAACACAAATTTTTATTTTTATTTTATTGGCAATGTACGAGCTTATATTTTAAACTTTTTTAAAAGGTATTGGCTTTTAAATATCTCGAATAAATAGAGTTATGTATGGCAACTTTTATATTAAACGGCCAAGGTCAAGCGGTAGTAAAAGTATGCGTATAAACATGTAAGGACAGTTTCTATAATAATTCACTTCCTTAACCAAGAGAATGAATTAATGAAGAAGAAAAGCAAGCCTTGTCCACTTATAAATTAATTAAAAATGGAAAATGCTCAACGCATTTCATTTATTCGCATTTATACTGTCATTTACCATTTTTTTTTATGGCTGAGACATTTGCCATTAACGAGATAAAAGGATAATAAAAAAAAGAGCAAAAGCATACAAATAAAATAAAAATACACACACATATACACATTACAACACATGCCATATAAAAATAAAAAAACGAACACGCACAATAGCGTAAATTATTGTCTAGCATGCGAGACATCATCAACACACGAGTTCATAACCATTGACGAGGCACTCAAACTAATGCATTTTCAAAAGCATCGATGCCATTACGTACATGTATGTATGCATTGAAGGTATATGTATGTGCGGGTAAATAGTTGGTATTTTTATAGACTAACTTTCCCTTTGATGTATAGCAGTTTGCAGTTGTTGTATTTACACTACAACACGTAGTCAAGTGGTGGTGTATTCCTCTACAGAAAAACAAATGATGAGAGACGAGTGAGAGTGAGCCGTAGAGTTGAGAATAAATTCACCATTTTATGACTGTTCAGTAAACACACGTTCTTCGTTAAATTACAATTTCATGGTTTCATGGAAAAGAAAAACAAAAACTGCAGCAAAATACAAGGAAAAAAAAATACTTGTTTTGCAACATGTCTCTGTTAGTTTATGTTTTGTTAGTTTTTGTCTCCTTCCCTCTCTCTCTTTCTCGCGAAGTGGTTTTAACGACCCACCAATACGTAAACATAAGTGCAAAATGTGTACATGAATGAATTTCGTTTCGTTTAATACTATTCCATGAGCATTGTTCATATTACAGAGAGAGTAAGCGTAAGTAAATAACTGCAGAAGAACAATAAACGTGTGTGTGTATGTGTGTGACTATGATTATGATGCTAAAATTAGTCAAATGTAATACTGAAGTGCCAGTTGATCAGTTTTTGTTTAATGAAAAGCAATGAAAGCTATTCGGTATGCTTTTGCATGTACTCTCCGTGACATTATATGAACGTTTGGCGAATTGGGCCTTTATAATTAGAATGTAAAAGAAATTCCAAACTAAATATTAAACAATTAACAGTTCAGGATGACCTATTATCTCTTGGAAATAATTTTATCAAACCATACTTAGTTGCCGTAGTCCAGTATGTAGGGTATAGGCTTATTAGACGTAGGGCCAGTGTTGTAGCGCGAGATCAAATCAAGCCAAACGAAATATAAAAAAATATTTCCTTGGCGACTTCTTAGTAGATTTCTGGCAAAAAGAGTAAATATCGGGTCCCCCTTCTAACGCTTTTTTTTCAATTAGTGCTTATTTCGTGAATGGGTACACTTTGGTCATGGCTGATTTGACAGATAATGAGTTTTATCCTTCCGATGAACGAATATTGACCATCCAATACGTTTTCGCTTTGCTAAGTAAGCCTGGGATGGACTTACAGAAGACACCAATTTTGGAAAAAAATCATCTTTTCAGATGAAGCTCATTATGATCGGGTATGTAAACATTTGGCGGGTATGTAAACAAGCAAAATTGTCGCATTTGGGGCATAGGAAACACGCACGCATACATTGAAAAGCCGACGCACCCAAAACGAGTCACTGTTTGGTGCAGGATTTTGGTTTTCAGAGGCATAATTATACTATTTTTCTTTCGAAATAAGCAAGGGAAGTGGCCGTTACAGTCAATGGGATCGTTATTGGGCCATGTTGAACGAATTTTTGTTTACAAAAATTAAAGAGGAGGTTATTGGCAACATTTGGTTTCAACAGGACGACGTTACGTGCCCACACAGCTGATAGGGTCGCCGTGATCTAGTAGGTAGTGTGCTGACTTTTAGACGTAAAGCCAGCGCTCGAGTCCCAGGCCAGACATCAAAATTAAAAAAAAAATTTTCGCCGCATTTCTTCTCTTTCTCTTCTTGTTTCCCAAAAAATCTGTCGTTCGGAGTCGCCACTTCTGTAAAAAATTAACCCCCCCAAACCAACATAACACAAGTGGTGCGAGAAACTGCGGGCTCTTGGGGACGATTGCTGCAGACTGTCTAATGGTGAAGGTATAGCAACTGTCCATTTTATAGTCACCAGCAGCAGCTCGTTTCCTTACCTTTCGCATCTTCCCTCTTCCACCTATCCTAAACCTGCACAATGCCCTACATGTGTAGGGCCGTCCCCTGAGTGCTGATTTTATAAAAACAGAAATAAAATTTACACTCGATGTTTTGCGCCCTGTTTTTAAAGATCGCATTATCAGCCGCAAGGCTGATGTTGTTTGACCATTCGGAGCTGGGATTTAACACCGTTTGGACTATTATTTGTGGGGTGCCGTCAAATATAAGTGTTACGCCGACAAGCCAGAGACAATGGACGCTTTAAAGGATAATTTTCGTGAAGCCATTGGTGAAATAAAGCTGCACACAATCGATAATGGCTTAAAAAATTGAACCGATCGTGTAGGCTGCTGCTAGGCCAGCCGAGGAAGCCATTGAATGAAATTATTTTCCATTATTAACCGGAAGGATTGTACTTTCAAATAAAAAAATAATTTGAGAAGATATTCAGTAGGTTTTATTTTAAAGCATTTTCAACGAAATGTTTCCCAACAATCTGTTGCTCGGAGTCGACTTTAATCTGCAGATTCCACCACTCACTTAAAAAATTAAAACACACAACATAAATGGTGTGAGAAATTAGGTCGTAATAATGATGAAAGAGTTGTTATGACTAATTACGGATGTAAAAAAAAACATCGTTCGGTATCGATTATAAACTGTAAGTCCAGCTACCCATGTACAAAATTAACACACACAACATAAGTGGTGTGAAAAGCTGAAGGGTTGTGATTAGGTTTGCCACCACCGCATACTTGTCATATTTTCAATTATTTTGATGCCAACAATGCCTCAACTACCAGTGAGGTTATGTAAACACTGTATTTTATTATTACTAATCCGGATCATATACTCCCCGCTTAACTGCGTACATTCGAATGAACAACTGGGTGGGAGTGCATTACAGCGACACTAGTTTCATACAAAAGTATCCAGCTGCTTGCTAGACAATGCTAGCAACATTAACATTATTCAGCGTACCAAGCAAGATGTTACTGCTGGGTTTAGCGTTATTGCTAGGAAGTGGACCATGATAAGCTCAAGGTAACTGAGAGCAAATTGAGGTATATAGTGTGGGCACGTAGGGACATGTGGTGTATCGAATTCCATAACAATGTTGATAGTGGATCTGCTTATCATAGTTCCATTAGGAAACATGTTGTCAGTCTGTAGATTAGCCGTAGGGTTATTCTTGTCGCTCATTCTCTTCTCTGCGGCGCAAAACCTTGTACGAATACAGAAGCCTTAAGAGTACCAAGCAAGATGTTACTGCTGGGTTTAGCGTTATTGCTTGGAAGTCGACCGTGATAAGCTCATAACAAATGATGGCAAGTTGAGTTACAGGGACATGTGGTACTTCGGGGCATGTGGTGTATCGAATTCCACAACAATATTGATAGTAAATTTGCTTATCATAGTTCCATTAGGAAACATGATGTCAGTCTGTAGATTAGTCGTAGGATTATTCTTGTCGCTATCTCTTCTTGGCGCAAACACCTTGTACCGATTACAGAAGCTTAGAGTACAATCAAGATGTTACTGCTGGTTAGCGTTATGCTTGGAAGACGACCGTGATAAGGTCAAGGTAACTGAGAGCAAATTGAGGTATATAGTGTGGGCACGTAGGGACATGCGGTGTATCGAATTCCATAACAATGTTGATAGTGGAATTCAACATAGTTCCGATAGGAAACATGATGTCAGTCTGTAGATTAGGCGTAGGAACATTCTTGTCGCTCATCTTCCTATCTATGGCACAAAACGATGTACGTATACAGAAGCCTTGAGAATACTCACGGTAGAAAAAGTATAATCCTTCAGCTGGAATTACGACATAGCTTCTCACAACAATTAGGTTGCTTGATACATGCGCGGCGGGACCTACATGTGTAGCGGGAATAATAGATTATTGAGAATATTTTTCATGACAATTTTTTTATTCTTAGAATTTTTGCCAGAAATTTTAGGAAAGAAAGTCGCTGATTAAATATTTTTTTTCGGTTACTTTTTGATGGAGATGTCTGTTCTGGGATTTAAACCGTGGCATCATGTCCAATAGACAAGCATACTACCTACTAAACCATTGCGGGCTTCTAAAGTACCTCAAGATAAAAATTTTTTGTGTGATGTTACACTAGATTTTCCAAATTCTTTTAACAAATGTAGGTTAAGAAATTTGTCATTGTTAGTTTTAGTTTAACAACACATAATAAAATGCAAATTTCTTACACCTTTTTAAGCATTTCTACACCACAAGCACAAAGAAACTAAAAAGAACGAAGAAAACATTTGTTGAGATAACTTATCATACAAACGTTTGAGAAATTGTGTGCTCTAAACCTAAATATTATTTACACGTACTTACATAACTGGGTCTTAGAACAACAACAACAAATCAGAAAGTGAAGAAAACAACAAACTTTTATGACTTAAGTGGTAAATAACAAGACTAAAGAGGGTCAAAACAAGAGCTTCGTATGGAAATTTAAATAATTTTAATATAAAACACAGGCATTCTTTGCATTAAAATAAAATGAAAGTATGGCAAGTAAGCGGAGGTGGCAAACCTAATCACAATCCTTCAGTTTTTCACACCACTTATGTTGTGTGTGTTAATTTTATACAAGGGTGGCTGGACCTACAGTTTATAGACGACTTCGAACGATGGTTTTTTTGTGGTAATGGCATATGTAGTGTTTGCCTAAACATTGTATAACTACCCTCGTTAATATTTTGTATGGGTTTCGTGTGGTAACGGTTCTGCGTTTAAGTAAAATGTATACCATCTCTAGCACTTTAATCCTTAAATTCAAAAACTATTCTCTGCTCAAAAAAAAAACCTCAAGAAATATTGCATTTAACCCGGTCATTGGCACAAGAACTTACTTACTTAATTGTCCATAACAACCCGGATTTCGTCCTGCCGCAACATATCCTTCCCGGCGCATCTGCTTCTTGCGCGCATACGCCAGTTGGTCACACCAATCGATGACAGGGGATCCTAGATTTGGTCCTTCCAACGGATACGAGGTCGTCCATTTCGCCGACTTCAGCAGATACGCGCATCAAATACATGTCTCGCCGGAGCATCCACCTCCATTCGAACGACATGGCCGAGCCAGCGCAGCCGCTAGATATTAATACGCTGTACAACGTCTATGTCGTTGAGGAGCTCATACAGCTCACTTTTGAATCGAATGCGAAAATCATCGCCAACTATCACTGGACCGAAGATCTAACGTAGGGCTTTTCTTTCGAATACTCTCAAGGCAAGCTGCATCAGTTCTTAATATGGTCCATGCTTCTGCGCCATAAAGAAGTTCGGGTAGGATGAAAGTCTTGTAGAGTATTAGTTTCGTCTTACGCGAGAGGTTTCTGCTACTCAATTGCTTATTGAGACCATAATAGCACCTGTTGGCAAGAGTAATCCTGCGCTTGATCTCCAGACTGACATCATTTTCGGTGGTAACGGCGGAGCCAAGGTAAATGAATTCCTTGACTGTATCAAAAGTATAGTTATCGGCCCTAATTTGATCAATACGCCACACGGCTCTATTTGTCAATAGCTTATACTTTATTTTGCCCTCATTTACTGCCACATCCATTGTCTTAGACTACCCTTCAATAGAACTAAGGGCAACAGTGATATCTCGCTTGTTACGCCCTATGATGTCGATGGCGTCAGCGTACGCAAGCAACTGGACACTTTTTTGAAATATAGTGTCATTGCGATGCACTCCCGGCTCTCGCAGAACACTCTCCATGACGAAATTAAAGAGGTCACATGATAAGGGATCGCCTTCTCTGAAACCTCTCACGGTATCAAAAGGTTCGGAGAGGTATATTCCTACCTTGACGGAGCTGCAAGAATTGCTCAACGTCATTCTGCATATCCTTATCCGCTTCGCAAGTATATCGAGCTCAGACATTGCGGCAAAAACACGATCCCTTATGGGGCTAGCCTTATAGTCTACTAAAAGATGGTGTGTGTCGACTTGATTTTCATGGGTCTTTTTCAGGATTTGACGTAGTGTTAAGATCTGGTCAATGGTGGAATTGGCAGGTCTGAAGCTGCACTGATAAGGTCCAATCAGTGTTTTGCCGAGTGGCTTCAGATGTTCACACAATACGCCTGCAGGAACCTCATATGCGATAGGGAGAAGATTTATACCCCTGTAGTTGGCGCATATCGTAGAGTCTCCTTTTTTCAGGACAGGAGAGAGGACAATGAGGATCCAATCGTTGGTCATACTTTCCTCAAGCCATATTTTTCTTATTTAAACAGTTTTGTTTCCAATAATTAAAATCAATTCCCTGCGTGTGCTACTCACAGTGATCATTTGAAAATTGTTGCATATTTGCAGGAGCTCTCACACATTCATGCATACATACATAGGGAACTGTCCAATGTGTTTTTGCAATAAAATTTTAGTGTATATGTATGTGTGTGAGTGTGGCAACCATGAATTGTTGCCAAAATTCATGTGAAAATATTCTTTTTGTCCATTCAAGTGAAATCATTTCATTTCCTTCTTTGAATATTGGCATGTGTACGGCTTATACGGGCCCCAGGGGAATAAAATCAGAAAATGTTACGATACTTTATGGAAAACGGAAAACATGTCAAACGTGTTCAATCTTTTGAGGAATTCGAAATAATAAAAAAAACAGAGAACATAGCCTGTAAACATGATGTTTTTCAAGCATTCCATATATTCAGTAGTACACACTTATTAATATGCTTCTAAACAGTGGGTAATAAAAGTAGGTTTCTTATGGGCAATAAAAAAGTCTTCAAGAAATGTGTGGGTGTGATAAAATTTTAAAAAAATATGTAAAGTTTTGAAGTCACCGTTGAGTAGAAGGTAGAGGCCGCGATTCAAACTCTAGTTCAGATATTTTGTACAAAAAACGAAATATTTATTCGACTTTCTTTCAGCAGATTTCTGGGAAAAATTCTGAAAATATGTAAAATAGCCACGAAAAGTTCCTCAAAACTGTGTCGTTGGTAAAATGAGCTTCAAACTGCAGGTGCCACAACTTCATGGAAGCTAGATCTGTAGAGGTTTTATTGACCAAATGAATAAGTGGGTAGGATCCGAAGTGTTTATTGGTTTGATCATGTAGATATTCCTCGTGGCCTACAATGAATCAATGAATATCCAATTTAGTCGTATTTTTTTTTCAACATTTCAGATGGTATTTCATAAATGATGCTATGCACGAGGTATTTAACATGTCCCCACAAAAAGTAGTGTATTGGGTTCAAATTGTTTGACTTTCAGCAACTACTTTGAAAGGACTTACCACCTTAAGGCAACATATCGCCAACAAAAAAGCCTGTAATCTCAACAGTTAACATTTCATCGGGTATTATGTTACGATTTACAAGAATTGCAGTGTTCACCTTTTTTTTTTATTTACAAACTGATTCAACTTTATCACACATTCGCATACTATCTTCAATTGAACCTAAGCCTATCTTCTTCTTCTAAGCCTATCTTCCTAAGCCTATCTTCTACTACCTTCAATTGAAGCCTAGTGCTTGAATTTTAGCCTGCCTTTTTGATATTATTGCTCTACCCTGTCCTTTTTTGTATCTTCTGCCCAAGTTGACTTGACCACAAACTTTTGCTTTGAAAATACGCATGAGTTTCTCCATGAGTTTAGAATATTTCATTCTGACACCAATACCTTCCGAATCTGTCACAATTTTCGTTCATAAGCCACTCATATACCACAAAATAGTCCCTCTTTTTAAAGAGTATGCAGCTTTTGGTCTACTCCATTCATATTTGTTATCATTATGGCTGCGAAATATTTCTTAAAACCATAAATTATACTGATTCTGCTTCTTTTCCCAGATCTATTCTGGACTTATATGTATACAATGAAATGGTCCCTCTTTTATTTCAGTATATAGCTTCAAGATTGCTTCATTCACTTTTAAACACTAAGCTTCATTGCAAAGCATTTGCCAAAGTCATAGAATTTGTGGGCTTTGTTCAGGGGACAAATGCAAGGATATGTCTCTCTCTCTCTCTCTCTCTGAGTAAGGATGTATCCTTGATTATGCACAATAGTGTAAAGAGATATTTTAGCCTAATGATGGGATATTATAATGGCTCCTATGATGGGATACTTAGGAGATTTCTGGCAAAATCTCTGAGAGTAAAAAAAGCCTACCATAAAAAGTTTCCCAAAAAAAAATCTGTCGTTCGGAGTCGACTTACGTATAAAATTAATACAACATAAGTGGTGTAAGAAACTAGGTTAATAATCCAGACTAAACGATTGTAATGAATGTTAAAAATTTGTCAAAAATGTTCTCTGGTGTCTTCAATTTTACTACCCACTGTTCTAAATACTCAAATTATGCCCAGTAGTTAATACAAATTCACAATTGTTGCTTTCAACTTCCTTGTTTTCTTTCACTTTTAAATCGAAAATTTTCTATACGTGTAGTGTATGCATGTATGCGTTGCATGTATGCGTAACGGTGTTCAATAATAAAGTGAAAACATTTGTTTGTTTACTAGTGATATCAGGCATTTAGGTTTACTTCCCCTGTTGTTTCACTTATAACTGGTGCGTTATTATTGCAGATGCTTTTAGTCAAAAAGGTTTATTATAGCTAAAGCAGACACACATGGACACATTTGTAGTACATTTTTAAAATGTCAATACAAGCAAAGGAGAGAGAGAGAGAGACTCAGATTGAATGTGTGCCTGTGTATTGGTGTAAAGTTTTACTATTTAAAGACCAACAACTAATACAACCAAAATAGAAAACTGAATGAACGTGTTTATAAAACCAACCACATGCCAAATTGTGTGTGTATGATGTGTGAGTGTGAATAAGTATTTGCGTATTATTAAGCATGTCTGTGTGAGTGTGTACGAGGGGGTGAGAGTAAACTATAAACACCGGCATAAAGTTCAATTAATGTGATATGCTCGTTTGCATCGATAACTGAACATTGTTTATCCACAATGGTATTGCAAAACATAAGACTGCCAAAATTCATTTCACTTATGCTTATGGGTGTTTCCATAAAGAAAGCAAATTTTAAATAAAATTTTAAAAATTAATAATTAAAGTTTGTTTTAAAATTCACAGAAAAAGTGATTTGCCTTTTCTTATAAATGAAAAAATATTTCCAAAATATTTTTGAAACATTATTTTCATTTGGTTTGTATTGTAAATACAGGCCCCATACTAAGCCTACATAATATGCTTGCATATGCTTAAAATTCTTTTGTGTTTAATGTTGATTGATTTTAATTTTTATTTGTGTTTTGTGATATGTAAGTGATGCTTTGCTATCCATATAGGGTGGGTGCTTGATAAGTTTAAATTTAGAAATGCAATCAGAACAGAAAAGTTTTGAAATTTTGTTAAATTTATATTTCTGTTGTGAAGTAAAATTTTTTTTGCTTAGCAATGGAATACACTAATACACCTGTATTTTCCAATTTGGATGTTTTTGTGATGAAATTCTTTTCTTTTCCCTTAGTTTTGATGCAAAAAGGTGTCTCATATCGTCTGGTAATCTTATTAACTTTTTGGGAAAATTATATTCTTTCGGTGCAAAAGTTTAACGCTGTCTGTTCCCAAGGCTAACAATTTTATTAAAAGAGTTTTAAAAATACCACAGAAATATATGGAAGTACACTAATACCCCGATTTGCGTCGCTAATAGGGCCTGAAAAAACGCGACGCAATCGGAAACGACGGCAGACGAAGCACGATTTTCCATACATTTGTATTGATTTTTATTTAATTGGTTCCGAGATTCATAATTTTTGTCTGAAAAAATAGATTTTTCAATAAAAAATATTTCATTTACTAACGACCTACAATTTGCAACCATCAGACAACATGAATACCTATGTATGTATGTATTGAGGATGCCAAACGGGATCGATTTTTAAAATCCCAGGATATTTCAGGATAATTCGGGATCCAAAAATCCCGCAAAATCACGGGAAAAATCTCGTTTTTCTCTTAATAATAAAAATATTTTGTTAACAAAATCGATGGTATTTTTAAGAAAATTATTTGGATTCCAATAAAAAGATTAAAGCATCTAACATGTGACCTGATAGGCTTGAATGAATTTTGTTGTCAACATACCCTGCCGTTAAAAAACACTTCTCGCAACTAACATTTGTTGGTAAAATAGTTCCAAGATAGCTCTATGCAGCTTGTAAATATTCACATCTACCCTTTTATTTCGTTTTATAGGGCTTTTGCATTCTTCGATGCCATCAAATAATTTTTTTCACTGGAAGTAGGGTTTTTCTCATCTGAGATGCTATTATCGAAGTCAAGTGATATAGAATATTTTTTCAGGACCTTTTGTAGGGTCAAAATAAATATGAATTCACAATCCCGAAAATTCCGAAAAATTCCGAGACAAGTTTTTAAAAATCTCGGGATTTCCCAATTGGCATCCCTAATATGCATGTATTTATTTAAACGGGAAATCCCCTTTTTCTGTTTTAGCTTTGTACAAACATTTTCATATTAACGACGCAAACTGAAACAAAAACGACGCAACTTCGAATACACAGAAATTTTAGAAAGACGCAACCTCGAATTTGCTCTAGATTTAAATAGGAAATCCCCTTTTTCTGTTTTAGCTTTGTACAAACTTTTTCGTATTAACGATGCAAGTCGAAGTACTGACGACGCAACTTCGAATACACAGAAATTTTAAAAATACGCAACCTCGAATTTGCTCTAGATTTAAATAGGAAATCCCCTTTTTTGTTTTTAGCTTTGTACAAACTTTTTCGTATTAACGATGCAAGTCGAAGTACTGACGACGCAACTTCGAATACACAGAAATTTTAAAAATACGCAACCTCGAATTTGCTCTAGATTTAAATAGGAAATCCCCTTTTTCTGTTTTAGCTTTGTACAAACTTTTTCGTATTAACGACGCAAGTCGAAGTACTAACGACGCAACTTCGAAATATGCGACACAAACTGAAACAAAAACGACGCAACTTCGAAGTCACAGAAATTTTAAAAAAGACTCAACTTCGAATTTGTACTAGATTTAAACGGGAAATCCCCTCTTTCTGGTTTAGCTTTGTACAAACATTTTCGTATTAATGACGCAAGTCGAAGTACTAACGACGCAACTTCGAAACATGCGACGCAAACTGAAACAAAAACGACGCAACTTCGAAATCACAGAAATTTTAAAAAGACGCAACTTCGAAGCAGACGCAGAACGAGGCGACGCAAACCGGGGTATTAGTGTATTATGATATTTATACGGCTGCCGCGGCACTACTTTATTCCTTTGGACCAAGTTTCGTGGATTTTTTCCAGTATATGGGGTCATATCTGAGCTTTGCAAATGGCTTGAAATGATAAATTTGTTCTGGTTTGTCAGTAAAAGATTTTTATTTAACAGAAAATAGTCCAAGGGTATCAAATCGCTGTTTCTTGGCGGTCAATATTTCGATTGTGGAATGAGATGTGTGGCAAGTAGCATTAACCTGTTGGAACCAAACATCGTTCACATTAATAACATGAAGAGCGGGTATAAAAAAATCTGTTATTATCGAGCGATATGTGTCTCCACTGACCGTATTCCGTATGTCATCCTCATCTTCACAGAAATATGTATCAATGATGCTTCCGGCCGCACCAAACAGACACTCGCAATGAGTGCATTAGCTTCTGTATGACCATGTGTAGATTTTCAGAGCCCCAAATACGGCAGTTTTGTCTTATTAATGTATCCACCAAAATGAAAATGAACTTCATGCGAAAGGATGTTTTTGGTTTTTTGACAAAATCAACATCATCGTACAGTTTCTCGTTGGCCTAAGAAATCTCAAAGTTGTTCAAGCGTAAATCTCTTGATTATGTACGTTTTATGGAGATACATAATTGGTCATTAGAATCCTTTAGTCGATATTATTGACCTAGTTTCTTACACCACTTATGTTGTGTGTGTTAATTTTTATACATAAGTGGTGGGACCTACAGTTTAAAGTCGACTCCAAACGACAGATTTTATGAGATACTTTTCATGGCAATTTTATTTACTCTCAGAGTTTTTGCCAGAAATCTGCTGAGAGGAGAAATCGCCGAAGAAATATATTTTTTTGTATTTTGTTTTGACGTCTGGCCTGGAACTCGAACCCTGACTTTTACGTCTAATAAGCCAACACACTACCTACTATAGCACGGTGACTTCGCCGTTCTATGGAGCTGATATACAGAATATTGCCACAAATGGAATGTCATAAGCATTACCAGAAATAGCAAATGGTTCAAATTTAAAGCGATAGATTGCGCACCCTGTAGATATCGTTTAGTCTTGCATGTTTAATCAAATTAAAATGAAAATTTTTGCTTTTTATTCCTCAAATGTTTTTTGACTTTTGACACGTTTTCTGTTTTTCCTTAGAAACAAATCGGAAATAAATGTTCATTATTTATGATTTTCGGAAATTGATATTTTTGTTTCTCATCATTTGGAGACCATTTTAGATGAAAATGGTCATTGCCTAGGTAGGTGAAAATATAATTGATTGATTACAAGTATGTTCTACTCAAGGTATTCGAGGCATAAGTAATAACACTCTGCAACGAATTAAAAAAAAAAATTAAATACACCTGGCTAATGACATGACGTGTTGGTTGGAGTTTTGTTAAGTAGATCTCAAAAATATTTTTTTATATTTCTCGAACCCTCCAATCTCCTTTTTATTTGACAAAAACTGTTTTTTTTTTTTTGGACTTCATGCACAAATTTCTGGGTTACTCAAACACTTCTCATCCGATTTCCAATATATATTTCCAATAAATATTGTTTGAAAGGGGAGAGATGGAGCTTTCAAACGGTATACTTAAATGTATTATTTGGCTTAATATGCTAAGAGATTTGATGAGGTAAACTTGGAAAACGTTAATACTTTTCATATTTTTTTAAGTTTGTCCATATATAGTAGCAAATTTTACTTAATAAAATATGAAATAAGTGGTAACATTCTGAAAGTGTATTGTCTTGCGAACAGATTGACACTTTATTTGATCAAATCGGATAGAAATTACCGTAGTTACTATGTAAAGAGTCTAACAGTCGAGTGATATTTTTTATATATGTGATCTTATCAAATGTACTTTCGGTTCAAAAATTTTCAGAATTTTTGATGGATCTGGATTGTTTATCGGAAAATGTATCAACTCTAAGTTTGAGCGACCACCAGAAGTTGGCCAATGTTTGCGCAAAGAGAAATAGTAATATTTACAGAAAATACAAATATTAGCCGACTTTTGGAAGTCGTGCAAATGTGAAATTGATACATTTTGTGATAACCAATCAAGATTCATCAAAAATTCTAAAAATCTTTCAAGTAAAAGTTCATTTGATAAGATGACATTTATAAAAAATATCACTCGACTGTTAGACTCTTTAAATAATAACTACGATAATTTCTGTCCGATTTGATCAAACAAAGTGTCAACCTCTTCGCAAGATAATGCACTTTCAAAATGTTACCAATAATTTCATATTTTTTAAGTAAAGTTTGCTACTATAAACGAACAAACTTAGAAAATATGAAAAAAATTCCCGTTTTCCAAGTTTACCTCATCTTCAAATAATAACTATGGCAATTTTTGTCAAATTTGATCAAATGATGACTCTCTTCATAAGAGAACAGACTTTAAGAATATTATCACTTATTCTATATTTTTTATTAAAGTTTGCTCCTTTGAATGGTAAAACTTGACAAAATATGAAAAAAATTCGAATTTTCCAAGTTTACCTCATCAAATCTCATAGCATATTAAATCGAAGAATAGATATATGTATAGCATTTTAAAGGTCCATATCTCCCCTTTCCAACAAGATTTAAATTTTGAAAATCGGATCAGAAATGTTTGAGTAATCCAGAATTTTGTGCGCAAAGTCGGAAAAAACTGTTTTTGGCAAATAAAATAAGTTTAGAGGGTTCCAGAAATATAAAGAAAATATTTTTGAGATCTACTCATCTAACTGAACAACGCAGACTATGCAGTTCCAAGGGTGTATTTTCATTGTCGCACCCCTCTCAGTGTTCTTCTGACAAAAGCTCTAATTGATCATAAAACAAAAAAATTACATCCCAAACTTTTGATTGGACATAGACGTTAAACTGTAAGACCTATCGTTTAAGGATAAAATTACTGCCTACGACAGGGGTAATGTGCGATATTAGAGCCTAATCCTAGCTAGTATTATTGTATGTTAACAGTGCAGTATGCATAAGACTTACAGTTCTTCTCTTGATGCCCGCACTGTTTGTTTGTTCCTTCAAAAGTGTGTTGATCTGTATTACTTCTCGAGCGTTAATTTTGTTTAAGCTTCCTTCATCATTAGAGGTCAAGAAAAAGCACGTGACAAGACTGCTACATTTGATTCTGGCAGTAGAGGGCCTTGGATAGTGGCAGTAAGACACAACGTAGTCAAATCTCCGGCCAATATATAGTAAGAATGTGTTGTACAACTAAAATATCGACTTAAATGGTTTCGTATAATTTTTTGTGATAGAAAATTTCATTTTATTCCTTCAAATCTGACAAGCTGGAGCTTTTTTTTTTTTTATAAAATCAGCACTCAGGGGACGGCCCCTACACATGCAGGGCATTGTGCAGGTTTAGGAAAGGTGGAATGATGGAAGATGCGAACGCCAAGGAAACGAGTTGCTGCTGGTGACTATAAAATGGCCAGTGCTATACCTTCACCATTAGACAGTCTACAGCAATCGCCCCCAAGAAGCCCGGAGTTTCTCACACTACTTATGTTGTGTGTGTTAATTTTATAAGTGGCTGGACCTACAGTTTAAAGTCGACTCCGAACGATAGATTTTTTCAGAAACTTTTCATGGCAATTTTATTTTCCAATTTTATTTGTGCACCAATTATTCAAATACTGAAAAACTAGACTTCTTCACCACTTCAGTGTTTAACGTTCGGAAGTATTGGGACTACGCTTATTGGATGATTAGGGAAATTTCTCAGTTTATTGGGACAAGTGGTAACCAAATCTCTCATGAACGTCACCACGATGTCAATCCTCTGAATACTACTGATGTCTCAGGGAAGTTTCTTGTTATTCCAAAAAAAAAAAAAACACGTACCGGCACTACGCTTTGGATGACTGGGGTAAATTTCTTAGTTTGTTGGGACAAGTGGTAACCAAATCTCTCACGAGCGTCACCACGACGCCAATCCTCTTCTCTCTGAATGCTACTGATGTCTCAGGGAAGTTTTTTCTTATTCAAAACAAACGTTATTCTGACACACGGCAGCTGTAGAATTCACAAGCTCAAACATGTTACATAGCAAGCTGGAATTTTCTGTTATTGTTTCATAGGAAGACTCAACTGCATTTGTTCATTTCTTATTTTACGATCACTAAGAAATTAAAAAGAAAACCTTTGTTTCTATTTAACGTTCTAAAACCATCAATTAAATCAATTAAAACCGTGTACCCAACCATTGGCATTTATTTTCACTGTCAATTACTTAAAAGCGAAAGCATTTTTACTTCTGCAAGAAATTGTATTTTTAATGCAATTAAAATCCTCTTCTTTAAAGTAACGAAGAAACCAATATTTGCCAGTCATTTACTCCAACGAACATAAATCTTTCTTTCTTACTGGCTGTCAAGGTAAAAAAGAAACATTTTTTTTTGCTTTACTGCCACAAATAATGTTCTCTGAAGAGCCTTACAACTCTTCATTAGTTTTAGTTTTTAAGGAAAAAAAAAAAAATAGAAAGGAAATGGAAAAATATTTCTACCACCCCATAGTACTACAGGAAAACAAAGAAATTTATTTCGAATTCCTGTAAATTTCTTCTTAAAATGAAATGACGTTAGAAAATCTACCTTGTGTTGCAACATTTCCTTTAATTTTCTTTGTTTTCATTTTTTTCCCAAAGCCCAGCATGTGTTGCATTTTTATAAATAATTTTCTACATGGAAAACTATTTGTGTAGGGAGGTATGTACATACAAATATACTGAGGCATGCTTATAAATATAGCGGCATTGTGGTTGCAATTGTAAGCACTAGCATAAACAGACACCAACATATGTATATGAAAAGTATGAATGTTACCGTAGGTGAAACATGACTATAAAATGCACTACACAGTGTTAGAATTTCATATTGTTGCGTCAATGGAAAAATCTGGATATTGGTGCCTTGCTTCTACATTAAAATTGATAAACGAAAGCTACAAAAACAAAACAATGAACTTGTTTACAAATTCCCACACCGCGTAATATAACAACAAACACCGACATAAAAAAATTGGTAAACAAGTAAACAAAAATATACCAACAAACACCAGCATAAAAAATTTGTAAACAGGTAAACAAAAATTCAACAACAAACACTACATAAATTTAGTAAATAAAAGACACAATCAACGGTAATGAAACAACGATGTTTACATTTATAGAGACGTCGAGAAGGCGAAGCCACAAACATTCGCCTTCAAGAACATTAATCAGGCTGTTTAATTTGTCATATAAAAGGCGGGTGGCCATGCTTTAGTAGGTAGTGTGCTGGCTTATAAGCTGTTAAGCCAGGGTTCGAGTCCCAAGGCCAGACATCAAAAAATAAAAAATACAAAAATAATTTTTTCGGCGATTTCTTCTCTTTCTCTTCTTGTTTCTCAAAAATCTATCGTTCGGAGCCGACTATAAACTATAGGTCCCGCCACTTATGTATAAAATTAACACACACAACATAAGTGGTGTGAGAAACTGCGGGCTTCTTGGGAACGATTGCTGTAGGCTGTCTAATGGTGAAGGTATAACACTGGCCATTTTATAGTCATCAGCAGCAGGTCGTTTCCTTACAGTTCGCATCTTCCCTCTTTCCACCTTTCCTAAAAAACCTGCAGAATGCACTGCATGAGTAGGAGTCATCCCCTGAGTGCTGGTTTTATATAAAAAAAGAAATACAGAGGAGCTGACCGAGTTAGTAAAAGTTCAGTTAGTCTTGTGTGAAGACGCGGTGCGTTTGAAGTGATTATGCATGGTTTGAAGATCATTCTTACAAAGATCCGTCGAAACCTGACTATAAAACCTATCTATAAATAAAACAACATATTCTCAGCCTTTCATAGAATTGATAATGATTTACATTGACTGGCAGCATTAAGGTGTTCCGTCCTAAGTAAGAGGTAAGTAGCCGCTAGCTGGTAAACTTATTCGTTCAGGATATTCCGATCGTTTGGACTTTAATTTATTCAAAGTTCATGTGAACCACATCTCGAACCTGTAACAAGATATACTCAAAGATAACCGACAACTGTAACAGTTTAATGGATCTCGATTTAAAACTAGACATTTTTGTACAACTGTTTGGTGCCATCATAAAATTCTAAAGGAACAACACTGTCGTCCAGTAATTGTAATCGATAGTGGAAAGGTCCAAATGGCAATCAAGTGACCAAAAGTGTAGCGTTAATCACATATACACTCATCTCACACCTTGGCAGCAGAAGAGAACTCTGGAATTAAAGATCTATTCTATGCGTTTTAATGCTAAGGTCAGGTGAAAGACTGACTCATTCTGAACATGGACTGGTCAGAAATTTGGAAAGTTAAATTACAATGTTGCGCAGATGCTATCCGGATACGAATATTTTAGGAAATATCTGCATAGAATGGGCACGACCACCTCCCCTTACTGTCTTTACGAGGAACGGGAAATAATTGATTATGCTGAGCATACTGTTTTCGAATGTGCACGCTGGTAGAGCTATCGCTCTGTACTAACGTCAATAATTGGAACTATCACGACTGCAAACATTATTGGAGTTATGGCTTCAAGTAGAGAAAATTGGGTCTCAGTGATGAATTACGTAGAGCGCATTCTAAGGCTGAAGAAGAGTGATTTTGAGGCTGCAGAACATGTAGGCACGTAGGGATAGTTGACACTGGCAGACGTGTCAAACGAAATTCGAAGCAGGGACCAAGGAAATAGAGGAGACTGTCTCCTCCACTTTTGATACGCAATCCGGACGCGGCTATGAACACGCAGGGGCCAAAGAGCGAATAGGACACCACTCCGAAGTAATACCACCGTAGTTCCGGAGTGGGCACAACGAAGTCCACGAGATGAGGGGGGATTTAGTGGGTGAGGATCCCACACACAGAATATATGACGACTTCCTCTAGGTACATTTACCCCTCCTCGGCGTAAAAAAAGGTCTGGTGAAAATATATCAGGTGATTACTATAGCCAATAAGGCTTGATCGTGTAAACAGTAGCTCGATGTCCACAAAATCATTTAGTTATCCTTCTAGTACTGCCCGCTCTAGTACGTTACGAAAGCAAGATGTCAAGGAAATGCGATTACAAAGGGCACTTAAGGCCACAGTCTACTTAATTTTTTGATAACCTTCATCCATCTCTATGAAATGAAATGAAATTTAAGCTTAGCAAACAGATTCCATGTCTGATATTGCGATACATTCATGAAACCATCTTTTGTTTATAAATATTTGTGTTTTGGAGGTATTAGGGATGCCAATCGGGAAATCCCGAAATTCGAAATCCCGGCATTTTCGGGATTCACATAATCCCGAATCCTATAAAATAGGGTAATTGATTTAGATACTCAACTGTCCAAAGAAATAGATTTATTTCCGGATCGGTATTTACAAAAACCCGAATCCCGGGATTTTTAAAAATCGATCCCGTTTGTCAACCCTAGTAAGTATGTTTCATATTTCAAGTAACAAGAATTCCACGTTAATCAATTAAGTTTAAATCCAGCTGATAACAATCCACAGACATTGAATCTTAATCAGCGAACGACGTAGTGAAAGCCTTATTCTCAACTTCTGCTTGTTCAAATGTGATGTTGATGATTCTATTTATTCTCAGATTTTATGCCAGAAATCTGATGAGAGGAAGTGGCCGAAGAATGTCTCTCTTGGAGTTTGATTTAAGGCTTTACGTTTAACAAGCCGATACGGCGACCAATAATCGATACCATTAACTGTCATGTCATGGATCGTAGTGTGCTTAAAATCCTTATTAAAACTGGAGAATTTTTCTTATTTTCTTTCAGTCTTATTTATAATTTAATTTTTACACAAATAACAACCGCATTAATGCAACAACGTTAAGAGCAAAACTAACAACAGCAACAATATAACGTTTACATAAAATTGTTTAATTAATATGATAAAACTGAAGTATATGTTTTCTGTGTATTCGTTCTTATTTTTCTCCAGACGGAATTCTAATCAAGTTTTCTAGACAAAAAATAAAACCTTTTTAATAAAAAAACACAAAATGTATGAAATTATATACGTTAACATTGTTTTTGTAAGCCTTTGTGGGACTAAATAGGGGCAATTATGTTTACAAAACGAGGGAAAGCTTTTTCAACTTCAAAAGTACTCCAGATAGTTTTATTTATGTAGTTAGAATATGGTTGCGTATGAGTGATATTTAATTTTAAAAGAATTTTACTTAAATATTACGTATACGCATAGGCGGTTATTAGACGTAAGAGGTAAATGCGGTTATGTACACAAAATTCCTATTCAAAATGATTATTTTTAGTTTCATGCTGTTTAATAATTTTTTTTGGATATGTCGTTTATTAAGTGAAAGATTAAGTCTTACGAACAACAGAAGAATGTATTAAGTAAGCTAAAACTTGCTACAAAAGTAGCTATAAAAACGTAGTCCATTTACTACGTTAATCTTCATAATAATTAATCTTCTGTACATTGTATAGGTCTGGTTAGGTTAGGTTAGAGGACGTGCACCTGTCGGTCAAGACAAGCACAGTACCCGGAGGTCGAAATTGACCCATTGTGCATTGTCCTTAGGGGAGAAAGGAAATAGAGGATATAGGAATGTAGGGAAGGGGACGGAGAATGGGAAACGGAGGAATTACATGTACATTGTATATCTTCTTCTACATTTTGAGTTATTCATCTCGGAGTATCGGAGTCTAGTCTAGTCACCCTTGGTCGGCCATCTCCAAAAAGAACGTCATATGAAAAAATATTCCCCACGCAATTTCCTCTCGGAAGATTTTTGACAAAAACTCTAACATTAAATAAAAGTGCCAGGAAAAGTTTACCAAAAAATAAAAAATTCAGTCGCTCTAAATAGACTTTAAACTGTAGTTCCGCCACTTATGGATAAAATTAACACACACAACATACTTGGCGTAAGAAGCTTGGTTGTAACCCTAGTGAATGGTAGTAATGATCATAACGAAACGACCTAATATCGTTTAACATTAACTATTAACAAAAGCTAAAATGTGAACACAATAGATACATACATAATTGGCCATTACAACCCATCAGTCAGGATTATGACCTAGCTTCTCACACCACTTATGTTGTGTGCGTTAATTTTATACATAAGCGGCGGGACCTACAGTTTAAAATCGACTTCGAACGATAGATTTTTGAGAAGCTATTCATGGCAATTTTTACTCTCAAAGTCTTTGCCAGAAATCTGCTGAGAGGAAGTCGCCGAAGAAATATTTTTCGTTTTGATGTCTGACCTGGGATTCGAATCCGGCCTTTCGTCTAATAAGCTAACACATTACCCACTAGACCACGGCGAACACAATACAACCCTAACATACATCGAACTTAGTATTTGTAAACTAGGAACAACAAGCATGAGTGTAAAAAGGATGGACAAGTAAGCAAACGCAACAGCACACAATGTAGTCGCAATAGAATTATCGAGAAGGCGAGACCGAGAACGTTCTACTTCGAAAACCATCATCAGACTGAAGACGTTCGCATATAAAAGGCAAGACAAGACAGCCAACAAGTTAGTGTGAATTCAGTCAGCCTTCCGTTTAGTTGCTTCATCAGTCGCGGCGTGAAGACAAGTTGCATCCGTAGTAAAGTTTTGCTGAAGAGTTGTTAGCGTTTACGCGAGCAGAAGTATTGTGCTTCCAAAAAGGTTGTAAGCAGAGAATAACGAACAAGTGCTGTTGCTTATAAAAAGGTTATAAGCAGAGAAAAGTATTCAAACAAGCAATAAATTGTTGTAGTTACTATTGTGTACGTTGCATCGATTAAGTTTGAACAGTGGCTATAAAAGTAGTGTGAATAAAAGCTACTAAACAATACAATGGACTTGATTACAAATAAAATGATAAACAAAAGCTCCAAAAACAAAACAATGCACTTGCTTACGTGATCCATGAATAAATAAAAGAAATATAACAACAAAAATAATAGGCTTGTTTACAAGATCGATGAATAAACAAAAAATAAAGGATAAAAGATGTAAACAATTAACAACAAAGTGCAGCGCAACAAAGAAGTAAACAAGCAAAACCAAAATGCATATAAGACACACAAACAACAATAATGAAAACGATTTGTTTACATTTTTGGATCTTTCCCGAAGATCGTAATCCTTCTTTAAACTGTTGATCGAGCGATATAAAAGGCAAGACAAAGCGAGCAATGATAGAGTTCGAATTAAATCAATCGTGTGTGAAGACGTCACATTGTATTCAGTGAGAATTAAACCAGTTGTGTGTGAAGACCAGCGTTGGCACTAATTTTTTTTAAACTTTTTTATTTTTGGAAAAAAACTTTGTTTTTACAAAAAAAAAAAAAACTTGTTTTCTACGAAAGTACCGAACTTTTAATATAAAATACCAGAGTTCGGAGGCTATTGAAAAAACTTGATTTGTTAGAAAGGCAAATTTATTGAAAACTTTTTTGCAACTTAAAAAACTTGGAAAAAAGGGAAAACTTGGCAAATGGCAATGCTGGTGAAGACACAAGATTGAATTATAATTCAGTCAGTATTGTGTGCAAACAAGTTGCGTGTGAAGAAAACAGTTGTTAGTGTTGGGCTTACAAAAAGGTTGTAAGCAAAGAAGAATAACTAACAAGTGTTGTTGCTTACGAAAAGATTGTAAGCAGAGAAGATATTACGAATAAGCACATATTGTGAAAGCTATCGTTGTATAGGTGGTATAAGTTCGAACAGTGGCACAAAAGTAGTGCCACTTTTTATTTTTATTTTATTTGCTATCTCCGAATTCATATTTTTAACGTTTTTAAAAGCTAAAAACGTAACAATATGTGGGATATTGTCATGATCCTTGGAACTATAGAGAAATGTATACAATGTAAATATCTGCAAAACAAATCAGAAAGTAGAGTACATATTCAGAAATATGTCTTAAGTTTATTGTAAAATATTATTAAATTATTAAATTCTGCTGTAATTTAATTCATAAAGTTCATGCATTCATTCAGTTGTGCTGTAGCTACCAATGAATTTCACTTTCTATTTTAAACGCATTTAATATCTGCCACCATAGTTTCGTTAACTATGTGGCAGCCATAATAGTTTATATACTCATGAAAATGACCATTTTTATGGACATACAAATTATGCAATAAAATTGTACCATTTTTGCAAATGTGCATAATAAAATTCTAAAAAATAACTCCCGCTCGTTTACCCAAATGCAGTCTATAGTTTAATAATAAAAAAAAAAAACGAAAAAATTATTGCGTACAACTACCACTAATTACGACCATTAATGAGATAATATTACTGGCATTAGAAGTGTTAAATGCTTTAAAAAATAATCATTAAATCTGTATGGGAAGTATGTTTGTGTGTACAGGAGAAGAAATATAGAAAGGGAAAAATTGTAAAAAATAAGGGAAATAGTTACAGTGCGTGTTTGCAATATGTGCCTATAATTACAACTTTTGAAATGTTCTCCTGCGGTTAAAGTGGCTTATTATTGTGTTATTTTGGTACTCTTTTATTATGTTTACTGGTATCATTATGAACAATTATTTTACTTTCGCTATGTATTTTCCTATTTTATTATCATCATTGGCATGGGAAAGTATACAGGTTTTATTAGGCCAACTTTCACTCAAATTGTTCCCGTTAATAAAGATTAATAGTTAATAATTACTAGATGACCCGTGCGAATATTTCGCACCGTTAGTTGTCATTTTTGTAACATAAAATGAAAATAATTAATAGAAATTTTATTAAAAGTATAAAAATATTAGAAATCATAATATCATCATACATATTACATACATACATATGTTTAAATGCTTTTGTAATACTTCTTTGAATACAATGTTAGCGGTAATGACATGATCATCGTTAACTCTCGAGAAAAAGCCACGTATATTTATCACGTATTATTTATCGTCATAGCAAAAGCAACTTTCACAGGGAATTGTTTTCGTGTCATTCGGAAAGGCACAGTTGGATCAGAACTTGTAAGGTTGATTCGGGTTATAAGTACAGTTTTATCGAAATGAGTAATTTTTGCTGATATGATGTGCTCTGCCAAGTTTGTTACGATTAGCCTGGTACCATTTATTAATCCCTTTTCAAATGCACGTTATTTATATTCTTACGTTGAACGTTATTTTTATTTTTCTTAAAACCTTTTTAACTGTTAAATATCAGCTGACACTATATATTAAAAAACACAGTATTACTACACTTCATAAAACAAACAATGCTATGACAATAACGACATTACCAAAATGCCTTTTACAACTTTATATATTATTATGTGGAATAGCATTACAAGTAAGCGACCCTGTTTATCGCATTTGATCTAACAACTACTGCAAAGAATTGCCAAAATAGCTCTTTACAACTTAATATGCATATTATATATAACTGACTTAGTAATAAACGGCATTATAGTAAATAACGGTATTGCCATACTATATTATGTAGAACTGCACTACTATTAAGCGACCCTGTATTACCACACTTGAACAAAAACATATAATCATAATGACAACAGTATTATCATGCAGTTCTATATAAAATATAATTTTTATCAATGAAAATAATAATTTATCAATTTCTAATTATTTTTTCACGATTAGTGCTAGATATAAGCTTTAAAATGAGATATCATTCATTAAATTTGATGCGGTGGTATGAGAGATATTTGCAACCGAAAGTGCTTTAGAGATAAAAAATTGAAAATCTAATAATCGAGTTATCCATTTCGTGGTTTCAAAAGTAAACGTAAATAAAACCCATATAAAATATATTTCTTTCTCATGATATTTCTTTTTTATTATATAATTTGAACTTTGGCATTATATGTGAAGCACTACATCATTCAAATAACCTCCAAGCGAAGTGTTGCAAGCAGTGATTCTTTTGAGGTAATTTTCGACCACTTTTTGACACATATTGGGCGGTATCTCAGCCATAACTTGACGAATGTTGGTTTTTATGTGCTCAAGATTTGAAAGTTTATCTGCATAAACACAGCCTTTGGCGTGGTCCCACAAAAAAAAGGCTACATAATAGTGTCAAATAGCATGATCTTGGTGGCCAGTTGATAAAGTCACGACGAGCGGCCAGGAAATGTTTCTTACAATAATGCCATATTCGCTCGAGTTGTGAGGCATGTGGTGCCGTATTGTTGAAACCACATATTCTCCAAGTCGTATTCTTCAATAGCAGGCAAAAGAGTCGGTTATCATATGATCATAACGCTCTGAATTGATGGGTACAGTCGTTTCATCGTCGTTTTCGAAGAACTAAGATCCAATCACACCTTCGGACACCAATCATCACCAATAATCACCTTCGGAGAGAACACCAAAAAGTGACTTTTTCTGGTTGTACTGGCCTCTCTTCAATTACTTGAGGATTCTCAGAACCCCAAATACGACAATTTTGTTTATTAAGAAGAAGAAAATTAAGAAGAAGAAATTTTTTTTGAAAAATTGCCATCCACCGTGTGTTGTTCTAGCACGTATCTACGACGTTGTGAATGGTCAGCTGGCTTCAGTTGTTGCGTGTGCTGGACTTTATATGGATGTAGATGCAGATCTAAATCCAAAATAAGCAATAATGTGCCGTAAGACAGACCTAGTTCCTAAGGACGGAGAGTAATCGACACATTCGTGCCTTAGGCAACACTTTCACTTACAATAGCGATATTTTCAGCGGAACGAACGAAACGATGATGTACAGGCCGTTCAATATTTGAAACCTCTCCAGTTTCTTCAAATTTCTTCACAATTTTGCCAATTTCTTGCGTAGTTGGACGATTATGTAAACCATAATCTAGTTTTAAAGCACGATGCGTGACTGTGGAAAATCACCACAAATTAGAAAAATTAGTTTTAAGCCGACTCTGTAGAATGTGTTAAAAATATTGTCATGCTCCCCAAGTTGTTGTGAGGAAAATACTGTTATGTTACGGTCGTACGTGAAGTGTCGTTGGCTCGTTGGTAGCGAGTTGAAATGAGGCCACGGTTCAAGCAACAGATCAAACATATAGCTTGAAATGAAATTTGTAGAAATGTTTCTTCGGTGACTTTATCACAGCAGATTTCTAAAATATTTCTGTCATTCGGAGTCGTCTTTAATCTCTAGATCCCGCTACTCATTTTTAAAACTAACACACACATGCATAAAATACATAATTAGTCATTACAACCCTGCAGGTCTGACTAGTTTGTTGTTGACCTAGTCTCTCACACTACTTATGTTGTGTGTGTTAATTTTATACATAAGTGGCGGGACGATAGATTTTTTAAGAAACTTTTCAGGGCAATTTTATTTACTCTCAGAGTTTTTGCCAGAAATCTGTTGAGAAGAAATCGTCGAAGAAATACTTTTTGTATTTTATTTTGATGTCTGGCTTGGGACTCGAAGCCTGGCTTTACGTCTAATAGGTCAGCACACTACCTACTATATTAACACATAAACATAAATGATAAGTGAAGCTAGGTCGTTATCCTGACAAAAGGGATGTGACGATGACGAATTATATAGTCATCAACATCGGCTCGTCATTGTGCTTAGCAATGCGAGTTATGCTAAAGATTCGAATTTTAATGTTAACAAGCTGCAATTCAATTAAGAGCTGAACCCTACTGACCATTTAAAGCTTTGTCATTACGTCGTATGGTTGATTGAAGAAATAGAAGTGAATGGTGATTTTACAAGGAAAATCATCGTTAGTGACGAGTCATATTTCCACCTTAGTGGACTCGTTAACAAGCATTTGGTTAAATGTAAATACAAAAGTGCTTGTTCAAAAGCTAATAAAATCGCGAAGATTTACTGTTTGGTGTGGTTTATAAGACCACGGTGTCATCGGTTCATATTTCTTTAAAAATAAGATTGGCCAAGCAGTTATTACGGGATGATAGCAGGTCTTCTGTAAGGTAAAGAATTGAGAATATGTACCCGAACTGTATGTGGTTCAAAGAGCACGATGCTACTTCGAACACAGCCAACAAAGCAACATCTCTATTGCATGGTTTCAATAACCGCAAACTTTTCTTGGTTCATGACAGAAAATCTGCTGATATGCAGTCGACGAAGAAGTATTCTTCATTTTGCTAGAGATTCCTCAACTAGAATTTGAATCCTGGCCTTGCGTCTAAAATGCCAACACACTTCCTACTAGACTACAGCGACTTTCGTTTAGATTTGCCAACATATTTTGATATTGTCAGCGAAATTTTGTCTTCCATATTTTGCGCTTTAAATCTCTGTTACTACTCTACCAACATACACAAGAAACTACGGTCTTTAAGTACTGGCTGACGGTAATTTACGGGAAACGGTAAAAAGTAATACACCACACCCCCCGTTGATGTTGATGATAGCTTGATACGCTTTCTGCATTTGTGTTCAATTGTTTCGCTGTAATGCAATGAATATTTTATTTGAGACACTTTTTTCCCGGCTTTTTCTTCGCGATTCTATGACTGCAGTACTGTCTAGAAGGAACTAGCAAGTATTGCAAGAAATTCAGAATTTATAAGAAGAATAGGAAAAAATGTTATTGATTTTGATTTAATCTTGGAGAGAACATCCAAAAAAGGAATTCAATCACCTTTTGTTGCATGCCACAGGATAGTGGCAATAGTGTGACAGATAAACAGAAGTGAAATTTTTTACTTCTTCTTTGCTTTGCAACTAACTTTTAGTGGGAAATTGTGAGGCAAAACTATCGACATGGCTGTGATTTATGACATGTCAATTGTGGATATAGTTTGAAGAAGAAAAATTACTCCCATATTTGCTCTTCCTTTTCCCTTTTGCATTTTGTTGCTCCCAGTGAACATAAAGTAGTTGAAAGATGTACGAAAACCAATAACGTAGACTTTATTGTCTTACAATTACAATTCAATGTAAATATTTAACCTTGTGAATGATATTGTATCCTTAAGACTTCCTTACGACCACACTTAAAGGTAAACCAATGTCTACGGTAATACGGAAATGTATGCTGAAAGCCAGAGCAGGATGTAATCTGTCGACAAACGGAAATAAGGCTGTTGCAAGAACAATAGTTTTGGTAATTATGCTGAATTATTTAAAATGTTTCCAACAGGCAAGAAGCCTAAAAGTTCAATGTACCAGCATTGAGTGAAAGAAATCGATATGTCGTATATGTTATGTTTAATAACACATTCGAAATCATATGGTCGATTACATCGGGATGATGACAAATTCAAATAGTAATTCATAATGGAAATCATTACTTTCAAGCAATTTGTATGCTTTTGGGCAATCGATTATTCTATGTACAAATATACAGTAGGCCGTCAAAAGAAACTATACACCATGGATAAAATTCTAACAATCACAAACTTTACTTTTGCTACTTAAGGAGAGTGCCTGAAAAATTTTGACAATAAGGAGTGCGCCCAAAAAAAAATCTGGACTTACACTTTTCATTATAGAAATAAAACTAAGTGGGGGACTTTTTTCGTTTTATATTTCAATTAAAGTAAATAATATTTGAATTCTTTTGTGTATAAAATTTTTTTCTGACCAAGGTCTCAGAGCATCTAACTTTTTAGGCCACTTTTCCTTCCAGACATGTTAGGGGGTGTTTTAGAAAAATACGTATTATTTTACTTGCTTTGTTTTTAGACGGCAAATCCTTTTTTTCTTCCACTTCCATGCTTTCTCTCAATACTCAAAGGCTCCTTATATTGTTTTATCCTTACCTTAGTAACTGTTTTTTGGTTCACACCTGCAAGCCTAGCAATCGTTTTTTTTTTTTGTAAGCGGCGCGGTTTTTCATTGAAAATTTCAATTATTTTTTTAACGGCATTCTTGTTGGGTTCCCTTTTCAAAAAACTAATTTTGCTATTGCAATGACATTTAGCACGTGGATTTTGAAACAGATGACTAACAAAAACAATGTAACGGTATTCATATTTTTCAATTATGATAAAAGTTATAAGCTTAAAAGTAGACCAATTTTTTTTGTGCGCAGTCCTTATTTTGATAATTTTTGGAATTTTTTTTGTTTCAATTTTTAAAACTGGCAATGAAAGAATTTTAAAAAAAAAATAACGGTAATTTATTAATGTAATGTTTTTAATGTACAGTTTCTTTTGACCCGCACTGTACATTTCTTGACAAAACCTAAACAAATACTGAAAATAATTCCATTCTATAAATAATTACAATGAAAGTCATTAAATCTGTTATTCATTTGGCCATTATTTGACTTCAAACATATTGAAATGTTCACATAAAACTACTCGCTAGTAAGTTAAAATGATTAAAAGTATGTTCGAGAATGTATAAGTAAATCTAAATGTCCAGAAGAAATAACTACTGACACACAACTGATTAATATTCAGCTCAGGAGATATGTTCTCAATGAAATTAAGCAAATAGCAGAAAGTGACAGAGAGATTAAATTAAATTTAATATTTAAACATTTAAAATTTAAACAATTCTAAAAACAATCAGTTGACATACAGCTGCGTGCAACTAATTAAGGACACGAAGCTTACATGTGAGCTTGAAGCAAAAAATACAAATTGTTGTATGATATTGTCAAAATTTGGCCAAGTTTAGTTAATTAAACTCTTAGGAGTAGAAAATAACTGCTTATTGTGTCAAATAAATTATGACTTTTAAAGCTGTGAGCCATATTTTGAAAGAGTATTGATTTCTATCGTGCATATAATTAAGGACACACCGTAAACTTTATGAAAAACATCGTAGTTATTAGAAAAAAAATCAATGTTTTGTTGCAAAACCACTGTTGTCCGATAACAGCTTGACATCTGCGAGGCATCGAGGTAATCAGATTTTCACATGCACTGGTTGGAACGGCCTCAGTATTCGAAAGATTATTTTACAAATGCATCAGGATGGAAGCTCTTATCGGGAGATCGCAGCAGCCTTAAAAGTTTCTAAAACAATGGTTTTCCAAGCGGTGCAATATTTCAGAAAACATTCTACAGCTGAAAAGGTGCCTCGTAAGCAAAGAAGCCGAATTACGTTAGTTCATGAAGATGTACTGATTTTCCGCCAGCCGAAAAAACATCCGCATAAATCAGCGAATGAAATTCGGATAACAGTCTTTGGTGAAAATGGAGCAATACCATCTGTAGACATAGTAAAACGTCGATTGAGAGAAGCTGGGCTCTTTGAACGAATTTCCCGAAAGAAACCATTCTTGTCTGAGCGTAACCGGAAGAAGCAAATTGAGAACGGAAAAAAATACCGCCATTGGACCGCTGTGGAATGGAAAAGTGTATTATTTTCGGATGAAACAAAAAGAACAGAGTCTCTCCCGATGGAAAATAATATGTTCGCCAGCCGAAGTTAAAAAAATTTAATCCAAGATACACCCGGGCCACTTTAAAGCATGCGGTGATATGTCGTCATGCGGTGTTGTGCCGCTGCACAAAATTTACGGAAACATGGACAAGTTCCAATGTGTAAGAATCCTTAGCAACCCAATGATGCCGTGTTCTGACGAGAATATGCCTGTAGCATAGATATTTCAACAAAATGAAGACCCGTAGCATACGGCTCATCACGTCAAAAAATGGTTTTTAAACAATACGGTCACTGTACTTGATTGGCCTTCATGCAGTCCAGGTCTCAACCCGATTTAGAACTTACGGCAAGTTGTAAAAACCAAAGTAGGCTCAGTAAAAGTAAGCAATTTTGATGATCTCTTCGCCGAAGCAAAGAAAGCTTGGGAGGCCATTCCAACCAGTGCATGTGAAAATCTGATTACCTCGATGCCTCGCAAATGTCAAGCTGTTATCGGCAACAATGGTTTTGGAACAAAATATTGATTTTTTTCTAATAACTACGTGTTTTTCATAAAGTTTACGGTGTGTCCTTAATTATATGCACGACTGAAATCAATACTCTTTTAAAGTATGGCTCACAGCTTTAAAAGTAATAATTTATTTGACACAATAAGCAGTTATTTTCTACTGCTAAGAGTTTAATTAACTAAACTTGGCCAAATTTTGACAATATCATACAACAATTTGTATTTTTTGCTTCAAACTCAGATGTAAGCTTCGTGTCCTTAATTAGTTGCACCCAGCTGTATGTATTTCCTTGTGTTTTCAAATGCACTGGTTGGAACGGCCTCAGTATTCGAAAGATTATTTTACAAATGCATCAGGATGGAAGCTCTTATCGGGAGATCGCAGCAGCCTTAAAAGTTTCTAAAACAATGGTTTTCCAAGCGGTGCAATATTTCAGAAAACATTCTACAGCTGAAAAGGTGCCTCGTAAGCAAAAAAGCCGAATTACGTTAGTTCATGAAGATGTACTGATTTTCCGCCAGCCGAAAAAACATCCGCATAAATCAGCGAATGAAATTCGGATAACAGTCTTTGGTGAAAATGGAGCAATACCATCTGTAGACATAGTAAAACGTCGATTGAGAGAAGCTGGGCTCTTTGAACGAATTTCCCGAAAGAAACCATTCTTGTCTGAGCGTAACCGGAAGAAGCAAATTGAGAACGGAAAAAAATACCGCCATTGGACCGCTGTGGAATGGAAAAGTGTATTATTTTCGGATGAAACAAAAAGAACAGAGTCTCTCCCGATGGAAAATAATATGTTCGCCAGCCGAAGTTAAAAAAATTTAATCCAAGATACACCCGGGCCACTTTAAAGCATGCGGTGATATGTCGTCATGCGGTGTTGTGACGCTGCACAAAATTTACGGAAACATGGACAAGTTCCAATGTGTAAGAATCCTTAGCAACACAATGATGCCGTATTCTGACGAGAATATGCCTGCAGCATAGATATTTCAACAAAATGAAGACCCGAAGCATACGGCTCATCACGTCAAAAAATGGTTTTTAAACAATACGGTCACTGTACTTGATTGGCCTTCATGCAGTCCACATCTCAACCCGATTTAGAACTTACGGCAAGTTGTAAAAACCAAAGTAGGCTCAGTAAAAGTAAGCAATTTTGATGATCTCTTCGCCGAAGCAAAGAAAGCTTGGGAGGCCATTCCAACCAGTGCATGTGAAAATCTGATTACCTCGATGCCTCGCAGATGTCAAGCTGTTATCGGCAACAATGGTTTTGGAACAAAATATTGATTTTTTTCTAATAACTACGTGTTTTTCATAAAGTTTACGGTGTGTCCTTAATTATATGCACGACTGAAATCAATACTCTTTTAAAGTATGGCTCACAGCTTTAAAAGTAATAATTTATTTGACACAATAAGCAGTTATTTTCTACTGCTAAGAGTTTAATTAACTAAACTTTGCCAAATTTTGACAATATCATACAACAATTTGTATTTTTTGCTTCAAACTCAGATGTAAGCTTCGTGTCCTTAATTAGTTGCACGCAGCTGTATGTATTTCCTTGTGTTTTCTAATATCAACGACGTCCTTCTCTATTAACATGTCCATACACAATCCTATAGGAAGCTCCAAGTCAAGTAAATATGCTGGACACTACAAATAAAAACAGAGCCAAACTAAAGGCAAAAAGTTAAATTAACAGAGATTCCACAAATTTTAAGGAAATTCCTATCAATATCTGCCAAAGGCTATTCATTTCGTGGTTTCAAAAGTATGGGACTGGAATTCGACATCCGTCAAACTAAGTAGTGAAACCAATTTTTTTCTTTTCAGTTGTAAGTCTGATATTGACGAAAATGGATCGCTTAACTATCACACAACGCATAAAAATTATGAAAACCTACTACAAAAATGGTGATTATGCCACAGCCAAGTATCATTATTTAAGAGGAGATTATGGAGATTATAAGAAACTGTAATGTGGTTTCAAATATTGAAAGGCCTGTGCATCATCGTTCCACTCGTTCCGCTGAAAATATCGCTATTGTAAGTGAAAGTTGTGCCGAAGACCCGAATGTATAGATTCCTCATCGTTCTCAGAAATTAGAACTGTCTTACGGCACATTATGGCGTATTTTGCATTTAGATCTACACCTACATCCATATAAAATCCAGCATATGCTACAACTGAACCATTCACAACGTCGGAAATACGTGGAATAGGTGCTTGAACAACAGGCGGTGGACGGCAATTTTTCGAACAAAATTTTCTTCAGCGATGAAGCACATTTCACACGCGATGGACGGCAATTTTTCGAACAAAATTTTCTTCAGCGATGAAGAACATTTCACACTCAAGTAATTGAAGAGAGGCCATTACATCTGGAAAAAGTCACTGTTTGGTGCCCTATTTGGTCCGAAAGTGTGATTGGATTTTACTTCTTCGAAAACGACAATGGAACGACTGTCACCGTCAATTTGGAGCTTTATCGTCATATGATAACCGATTTTATTTGGCTGCTATTGAAGAATACGACTTGGAGAATATGTGGTTTCAACAAAACGGTGCCACATGTCACACAACTCGACCGAATATGGCTTTATTGCAAGAGACATTTCCTGGCCGCGTAATTTCTTCTCGTGGCAATATTAACTGGCCACCAAGATCATGCGATTTAACACCATTATGTAGACTTTTTTGTAGGGCTACGCGACATACCGTGTTTTTACAGATAAGCCTTCAACTCTTGAGGACTTAAAAACCAACATTAGGCGAGTTATGGCTGAGATACCCAATAAGTGTCAAAAGGTGGTCGAAAATTACCTCAAAAGAATCAATGCTTGCAACACTTCACGTGGAGGTCATTTAAATGATGTAGTGTTTCACGTATAATGTCAACGTTCAACTCTAGGGAATATGGCTTTATTACAAGAGACATTTCCTGGCCGTGTAATTTCTCGTCGTGGCGATATCAATTGGCCACCAAGATCATGCGATTTGACACTATTAGACATTTTTTTTTTGTGGGGCTACGCGAAAGACATTCGTCAAGTTATGGCTTTACAATAAAAAAGAAATATCATGAAAAAAATACCACGAAATGGATAACCCGGTATTTTCAAAATGTAATTATTTAGGTCGCTCGACAACTTACAATGACGACTGATAAGTGATTATTTGTCTTAAATTTTAATGGGGTTTGTTCTCAGAAATTTAAACAATTCATTGAGAATAGAAAGTCACGTTATTGTTTTTAACAAAAGTGTTCTGATGAGTGTATTCGTTTATTTTTAATGAAAGCAAATTAATTTTTATATGCTTCACATGGAAAATTTTCACAGAAAATTTATTTCATCGAAACATTTTGGGTAAAATTGTAATTAATTATTGTTAAGAAAATTAAGAATCTAGATACTGGTGTTTTAAAATTATAAACAAAAATACAACAACAAACACCATCATAAAAATATAGTAAACAAGTAAACAAAAATACAACAACAAACACTACAAGATTATATGTAAACAAAATACACAAACAAGAATAATGAATAATACCTCTTTATCATTTTTATTTCAACATTCAACACATTGTTTACTGTTATTCTCATATAAAAGACATACCAGAGCAAGCGACCAGATTTAGTCAAGTTCAGTCAGTCTTGTGTAAAGATACGGTGTGCTTGAAGACAGTAATTGTGGTTTGAAGATCTCCGTTACAAAGTTATGTCGAATAATTGCCTTGTAATTGTTAGTGTTTATGTAAAGCGTATAAACAGACGAATAACAATCAAAGCAATTATTGTTGTTTACATAAAGTTATGAACAGTGGCATACATATTGATTTTCCTAATGATATGGTTTTAAATCGCTAAAGTCTTTTGAATATTGACACGTAGCAATGTAATCTAATAAAATAAATAACAAGGAGTAGAAATTACAATAAAACAAAAGGTTTTTGTAATGTAGATAAGGAAATAAATTATAAGATGGGATTATTTACAGAAGACCCTTTTTTTTTAAAATGATGTTCAAATATTTTCCTTTTAAAGAAGGGAACCGCCTCAGTTCAAGTATAAATAACAATTTGTAAACAAAATATATTTTACAAGAAACTTTTTTTTGGGAAATAAAATGGTGCAAGAAAAATAGGGTCCGCCAACAGTGACTTCCGAATTAAGGCATATCCTTTTGGATGTTCTACACGAGAGATTTGATAGTAAGAGAGTCGCACATATAGGTGATGAAAACTGAGCAGTGAAATCAAGGGATTTAACACTAGTAAGACTGCAGTTAGGGAAACTGTGGCGGACAATTGAGCAATGTTTAAAACGTGGCCTCACTTCTAATAAGACAACACACTATATATCAGACTATAACAAATTCAAATTTTTTTTTTTATAAAACCAGCACTCAGGGGATGACCCCTACTCATGCACTGCATTGGGCAGGTTTTTTAGGAAAGGTGGAAAGAGAGAGGGAAGATGCGAATGGTAAGGAAACGAGTTGCTGCTGGTGACTATGAAGTGGCCAGTGCTACATCTTCACCATTAGACAGTCTACAGCAATCGTCCCCAAGAAACCCGCAGTTTCTCATACCACTTATGTTGTGTGTGTTAATTTTATGCAGAAATGGCGGGACCTACAGTTTAATTTTATTTAAATTTAAGAAAAGTAAGCTTTTAATGGAAAACCCGTTAAATGTAAATCATTTGAATTAATCTGACGACAACAATCTATTGTCCCGCTAAATCCAGTACATTATGAGCTTGAAATACCCTTTTCGCACAGACGAAATTTGAAAATTAAACACAAAATCAATAAATTCATGTAAAATCACGTCTTTAGCCGATTGTGTAAATCGTTCCTTTATTTGTTATGACAGAACAATATCGTGTTAAAATGAACTCTTTTCTGTTTATAAGAAGAAAAAAAAATTTTTGAAAAAGGTTTGTAAACTAAAACAAGATAAATGGCTGCCATAAGCATAAATTAGAGTGGGACAGTAAATATTTGAAATCATAAGTAATACTCTGGGATTTTGATTTAGGAAAGAAAAAATACAATAAAGTTTTGATTATTGCATGAAATATAGGGTGATTTTTTAGCTGTAATGTTTTTGACAACACTGGTTTAAACAACTCACTTAGGTTTCGTGTTTTGTTTCACTGTCAAACATCTTCAGTTTGGTCTATAATTTAACCATGAATCGTCTTAGGTTAGGTTAGGTCAGAATTGACAAGTACAGTACTTAGTGGTCGAATTGACCCATTGTACTACGTCCTAGCTTCTCACACCACTTATGTTGTGTTCGTTAATTTTATACATGAGTGGCGGGACCTACAGTTTAAAGTCGACTCCGAACGACAAATTTTTTGAGAAACTTTTTCATGGCAATTTTTATTTACTCTCAGAGTTTTTGCCAGAAATCTGCTGAGAGGAAGTCACCGAAAAATTATTTTCAAATTTTCGTTTTGATGTCTATCCTGGGATTCGAACTCGGATCTTTCGTCTAATAAGCCAACACACTACTTACTAGACCACGGCGACCTCCATGAATTGTCTTACTAACGAATAACGTTTGCAAATCATTGAATTTTGTTATCAAAATGCGTGCTCTGTTAAGAAAGCCGATTGCGCGCTTTATGGTCAGTTTAATTGATCCACTGAAGCGGCTATTCGGGCTGTTGTGACTAAATTTCGCATCAAATTTACATTGTTGGACATTAAATCACAAACACGCTTACATAGAGTGCGAACTGAAGAAAATATCGCAACGGCCAGTGTTAATGATGATTCGTTGCCGTTCCCAGCAATTGGGCCTCTGATAGTAAACAACGTGGAAAATTTTGGACTTTAGGACTTAGGTTTAAAGCCTTTCAAAATACTGCTGGTGCAAGAATTGAAGCCGAGCGACCTACCGCAACACAGAATTTTTGGTAGACGGGCTCTTGGAAAGTTGCCTGAAGATCCACTTCTTTATCGAAAAATTGTGTTCAGCGACGAAGCTCATTTTTGGCTCAATGGATGCGTAAATAAGCTGAATTGTCGATTTTGTAGTGAAGACTAGCCAGAAGCATAGCAAAAGCTACCGATGCATCCAGAAAACGAAACAATTTTATGCGGTTTATGGGCTGGTGACATCATTGAACCGTACTTCTTCAAAGATTTTGCAAATCGTAACGTATCAGGGAATAGTGAGAGCTATCGTGAGATGACATCCAACTTTGTTTTTGCCCAAAATGCAAGAGCTTGACTTGCATGACATGTGTTTTCAACAGGACTTTTTTGAGAGTATGAGTTCTATGTCGAGAGCCGACATCAAGGCTCTCCACTGATACACTAGCAGCTTGGGGTGTTTGAGAGATGGTAGGTGCCCTCACCCTCTTTTGTTTTGTGTCTATTTCTTTCTGTGTAATTCCTCCATTTCCCATTCTCCCTCCCCATACCTACATTCCTATATCTTCTATTTCCTTCCTCCCCGAAGGACAATGTACAATGGGTCAATTTTGACCTCCGGCTACTGTACTTGTCTTAACCGACAAGTGCTCGTCCTCTAACCTAATCTAACCTAAGAATTGTTTATGTTATTTGATCTTTTCTCCTTTCGCGGCCAATGCTTTGTAGGCTGTGTGGCAAGTGGCACCATTCTGTTAGGACCACATAGAGTCCGGGTCCATATCTTCAATTCCCCGCTCAAGGTAAATGCTTGGCCGACCTTTTTTTCGACAATACCAGCCAGATTTGTAATGGGTTTTAAACAATCACTCTTGGATTTCTTATTTGGCCAAATGTGGCAATTTTGCTTGTTAACGAGTGCACTGATGTGAAAGTGTGGATCGTCACGATTCACTTTTGTGTGTTCAGCCAAGCATTCGACGTATTGAAGACAAGACGATTTAAATGGTCAGTAGTCTTTAGATCTTGAGTTAATAGAACCTTGTAACCGTTTAAGTTCTAAGCTTTATTCAGAACTGGTATCAGAGATCAATCAATCAATTTTGATAGCACCATGACAATTCGCGGTTGATAGCTCCTCTGCCACATTCGAACAACAGCAGTGCTCCCGTTGATCCTTTCAAGGATTGTTTACATTTTAATTGTCTTCATTATTTTATATTTTCTGACCTAAGTATCATCAGTCTTTGGTTTATCTTTATAGTTTTTGTTTCTATCCTTCTTCTATTCTATTTCAGGTTCAACACATACCTTCCACTAAAACTTAAACTTAAAGTTGTATGAGAATACTTGGAGGGAAAGAATGAAAGAAAGACAAAAACTATTATCTGCTTAAACAGGCAGAAATAAAAACTTTCGAAGTAAACAACAATAACAACAATTAGAAGACATTAGACAAGAGAAAAGAAGTAAATACAGACACAGAAAAATAGTTTAAAAATTTACAGGTGCGTGTTAAATGACACTAAATTTACGGAAACGGAAAACTTTACAACACTTTTTGTTTTTTGTTTTTATTTTTTTTGTTCGAAGAATTTCTTCTATATTCCGAACACTCTTTTATTGTTTTGTATTCTTAGTTTTATGGTCAACACTTAAAACAAAACACAAAGAAAATGGTGTAGTTTTGCTCTTTTATTTCGTTCCAATCAAGTTTAAATTGTGTGTTGATAGTTTGAATAAAAAACATTTTTTTTTATTTATTTACAGGGTCACAAACACATTCTGTACTTGTTTATAACTGCAGCAAGAAGAACGAGGAAGGGAAAAAATAAATAAAGCAACACGATAGCAAAATCCTTTAGAAGAAAAAAAAATTCAGATTCTTGAAACTTTGCTCTTCGCAGTAAGGACTGTCCACTGGCACAGCAAGCGATAGTCCTCTGTTCAATTTTGAAGAAAAGCCAAACCTATAATAACCGTAAAATTAAGATGGATGAACAAACGTTCTAATGAATGAAAGTAGGCGACCTTCGCTTCGAGGACTGGTTAGCTCGAAAGCTTAATTACGTTATCTAAAATTTCGCCTTCGTTCCTCCAATCTTAGGAGTACCATCATTACATCGTCCATTTTCTAGCTGTATTGGCTCCATAGTATCCTAGAGGACAGCTCCTTTATGAGACGGTTTGGTCCTAATCTAATTTCTCTGGGCCATCTAAATCTGGGGCAGCACGCTAGAATATGCACCGCATCTTCCTTTTCATCTACACAGTTTGGGCATATATGGGAAGTATCATGCCCAAATCTGTAAAGGTACTTCCTAAAACATCCATGACCAGTTAGAAACTGGTTCACGTAGTAGTTCAGCTCGCAATGTTTGTGCTCCATCCAAATTGTTATTGAAGGGACAAGGTGAAATGTCCATCTTCCCTATAAACTACTCTCCCATTGTGACTGCCATTTATGCATGGAAGTTCTTCTTTCCTCCGCATTTAAATCGGCTATCCGTCTTGGATACTCGAGACGGCGAAAGTATATCCGCCTCATCTCATTCGCCAATATGTCTATTAGTATTGCCTTTGCCAATACCATTGTCGCTTCATCAGACACTGTCCTAAAAGTGGCTTTAGGACGCCTAAACGCGTTTAGACGATACAACGCGGACAGTATTCTGCTTGTCATCCGTACGGAGAGTGCTTCCGACCATATGGGACAAGCCTACAGTATTAGCGACGTTACTACCACTAAAATTAGCCTCTTCTTGAATGGATCTGGTCCTCCAATATTTGGCATCATCCTCGCCAGTGCTCCCTGCGTTACATATGCCTTTTCGCCGATGTATTTTACGTGCTCCTTGAAATTCAACCTATCTTCAATAATCACTCCCAGGTATTATATCGCCCTTTTTGATTCGATTTCTGTGCCTCCAACGGTCACTTTCATCTTCTCCACTATCCTCCGGCCGCTTATTAAGACGACTTCCTTTTTATGTGCAGTAAGTTTGCCTCAACTAGCCATACTCCAACATTTCGAATCGCTGTGTTAGTTTTCTCCTCTATTTCTAATAATAACCAATTATGTACGTAAGTGTGTATGTAAAGATCAGTGTTTTAACAAGTGCTCTTATCCGTTCACACAATAGGCTCGTAATATGCCTTGTATTCGATAGCCAGAGGGCGTTATAGTTGTTACTGGCGCATATTATGGAATCTCTGTTATTTTGAGCCTATGTTCCCCGTGGAAATTATGATCAGTTTACTTGGTAAAAGCTCAATAACGGAAACGTTCGGAAAAGAAATGCAAATAAGACGTGAGAAGTTATAAATTTAAATTTCATCATTGCATATGTGATAAAACATTGAATATCTTACAATAACGTGATAATACATCATTCCCAGGCCAGGCATCAAAACAAAAAAAAATTCAGAAAGTATTTTTTCGGCAATTCTTTTGAGGAAATTTCTGGCTAAAACTCAGAGAGTATATAAAATTGCTATGAAAAGTTTCTCAAAAAATCTGTCGTTCTGAGTCGACTTTAAAAACTGTAGGGCCCGCCACTTTTGTATAAAATTAACAGAAGCAACATAAGTAGTGTGAGAAACTGTAGGCTTCATGGGGGCGATTGCTGTAGACTGTCTAATGATAAAGGAATCGCACAAGCCATTTTATAGCCACCTAGCTGCGATTCGTTTCCGTGCCGTGCGCATCTTTCCTCTTTCTAGTATTCCTAAACCTACACAATGCACTGCATGAGTGGGGGTCATCCCCTGAGTACTGGTTTTATAAAAAAATCCAACTACAGACGATAGAATTTTCCAAACCCCATCTATCTGTGGTTAGTAATAACAATGATGATTCTGATGAATTCATAATATTTATCAATACATGTGCATAAACACAATTGTTCCCCTGTTCCTTCTCATATAATATTTGAATATAATTCTACAAGTCTTTACAACATCCACTCACTCTTGCTCTCTCTCCCTCTCTTGCGATAACTTATGGTTTCGAGAATAAAAAATGAAATGCAAACAAACACAGAAAGACTGCCATGATAATAAAACACATGATACTGCCACTAATACCACAACAACCGGTGAAGGTAAGTCAAGTTTTCTTATACGAGTTTTGTTTTTGTTTTGTTTCTATTTCTCTTCTTTTCTCTACTTTACTCTCTCTCTTTAAGGATTTATTACAGTTATTTTAAGCAAACAATATAAACTATAACTTTAATCAGATAAAACTTTACCTATAAATGTGTGTATAAGTATGGGTATGAGTACATGCAAGTACTCATGTTGTATGTTTATGCAGACACACACACATACACACACAACCTACATACATAAGCATTTATATTAAGCAATGAATATAAATGATTTATTTGCGTACATGTGTGAGAGAATACGTGCGGGTTTATTTTGTGTTTATTTTTATAAGAACTTCCAAAGAAGCTAGAAATTTTTGAACTCAAATGAAAGCAGAGAAAACGAAAATATTTTTTTAATTTTTAAAACTCTATCATCCAAGAGTCCAGGTAAATATTCGTTGTATATACATTGCCGCAGATAACAAGAAGAAATTAAAAGCCATTTCAAAAAAACCAAACTTAACGGAAAGTAAAAACTGTAGGTAATATGCAGCGAAATTATCGAATATAAAGAAAAAGAATCGGAGAAGTTAGAAAGAAAGAAAGCATCTTAATCATTATATGTAGGAAACTGTATAGAAAGACCAAAACAACATAAATTTTCCATATCCTCATGGTAGAGTAAAGGGTGATTTTTTTGCTATTATCTTTTTGCCAACACTGTTTTAAACAGCTCACCCACGTTTCATGTTTTGTTTCACTGTCAAACACCTTCAGTTTGGCCTTTAATTTAACCATGAATCGTCTTACAAACGAACAACGCTTGCAAGTCAGTGAATTTTATTATCAAAATGTGTGCTCTGTTAAGAAACTTCATCGCGCGCGCTTCTTTCATTTTATGGTCAGTTTAATCCAGCCACTGAAGCGGCTATTCTAGCTGTTGTGACTACATTTCCCATCAAACTTACATTGTCGGACATTAAACCACCAACACGCTTACGTAGAGTGCGAACTAAAGAAAATATCGCAGATGTATCGGCTAGTGTTAATGAGGACCATCAATTATCGATTCGTCACCGTTTGCAGCAATTGGACCTCTGTTACTCAACAACGTGTAAACTTTTGCGGCAGGATTTAGGTGTGAAGCCTTTCAAAATACAGCTGGTGCAAGAATTAAAGCCAAACGACCTACTGCAACACAGAATTTTTGGTGAATGAGCTCTTGGAAAGTTTGCCGAAGATCCACTTCTTTATCGAAAAATTGTGTTCAGCGGCAAAGCTCATTTTTGGCTCACAGGATACATAAATAAGCAGAATTGTCGATTTTGGAGTAAAGATCAACCAGAAGCATTGCAAAAGCTACCAATGCATCCAGAAAAAGTCACATTTTGGTGAGGTTTATGGGCTGGTGACATCATTAGACCGTACTTCTTCAAAGTTGCTGCGAATTCTAACGTAACTGGGAATAGTGAGCACTACCGTAAGATGATATCCAACTGTTTTTTAGCCAAAATGCAAGAGCTTGACTTGCATAACATGTAGTTTCAACAAGATAGTGTTACATGCCACACAGTACGCGTTACAGTGGACTTATTGAGAAGCGAGTTCGGTGAACATTTTATTTCACGTTCGGGACCGACCAATTGGCCGCCTAGATCGTACAATTTAACCCATTTAGACCATTTTTTGTGGGGCTATGTTAAAGCTTATGTCTATACAGACAAGCTCGCTTTAAATGACGCATTCGAAGACAACATTGAAGCATTTATTCGTAAGATACCGGCTGAAATGTTAAAAAGAGTATGCCAAAATTGAACTAAGCGGATGGATTATTTGACGGGCAGTCGCGGTCACCATTTGCATGAAATAATCTTCAAATATTAAATTATAAGGACCGTACTATCAAGCCAAATAAAGATTTCATACATATTTCTGAATTTTAAGTGTTTTTTTTGAAAAATTTTCCTATAGCTCTTAAAAAATCACCCATTATATGGAGATAAAATCTACTGAAGGGACAATATGTTACCGATTCATTCCATATTTTAGTTTAATCAGACTATGGTGGTGCTAATCTTCACTTACAGTACTAATCAGAGCATTCTGTATGGAAATAGGCTTAGTTTAGTAGGTAGTGTGTTGGCTTATTAGACATAAAACCCGGGTTTGTAACCAGGTCAGTCATCAAAACCAAATATGAAAAAATAAATATTTCTTCGGTGATTTCCTCTTAGCAGATTTCTGGCAAAAAATCTGAGAGTAAATAAACCTGCCATGAGAAAGTTTCCCAAAAATCTGTTGTTCGGAGTCGACTTTAAACTCTAGGCCCCGCCACTTATGTATAAAATTAACCCACACAACTTAAGTGGTGTGAGAAGCTAGGTTGTAATCCTGACTGAAGTGTTGTAATGACCAATTATGTGTGTATGTGGATGTAGAATGGTTTAACTGTTGTCCGTTTGAAGTCTATGACCGCAATAAATCTATATAAGACGACCAATAATACATATTGGATCAGATGTTTATCGCATGCTATAGACAGTCCTTAATGCATAAAGCTGAATCCGCATAAATATTAATTTCAAATTTAAAATAAATTTTCTAAGAAATTTTCCTTAAGATTTATAAAATATTCATAACTTCACATCACATATTTCAATTATTTATGCTTTAAAAAAATTTTTTTTTGTTTGTACAAAAACAAACAAAATTTCGTATTCAGATTCACAAGCATTGTCTGTCTGCAATTATTTATAAACTTTTTCATACACATACCCCCCTCCAATGCTATTCGAGAGCCAAAAAGTAAAAGAAACCTGCAATGACTGTCATAGAATTGGAAACCCAATTTATATTTTCTTCACAATACAACAGACATTGTACAATATGATCGCTTTCTGAAATAAGACAATTTCAAAATAAAAAAATCCTTCTTTCTAGCTATTTTGTCTGTATCTTAACAAAGAGACAAAAAAAACCAAGAAAGAAAGGAACAGACAGACACACAGAAAAATGAAGAAGTTATTGAAGTTCACACACGTTAATGTATTAAATTTCATACACGTTTATGAATACAGACGCTGCATTCATATTTTGTTTTATGAATGACGCATGTTTACTGAGGGCTTTTATTTAATTTCTTGGGAGAATGAGGATCTAATGTGGGACTTTTCTCTCCAATACGCTCTCGCCTTTTGCATCTGTACTTAATAGTGTCCATGCTTACGCATTATACAGGGTGGCTGATATGTATTGCAACCAACTTTAGCTTGTTATCATTTGCAAACCGCTCGTCTGACAGCTGACAGATTGATTCCAGTGAGAGTTCATTTTATTATTTACAAGGTTACAAAAGCCTTTTGATCTATTGCATTCAGAAAAAAAAGTTATTCGTGATGGAATTCAAGCGTGATTATGTAATTGCTTTATATTTGGCTGGAAAACCAACAGGTGGCTATCGTGAGAGCTCTATTTTATTTCTCGTACCATTGCTCGTTACCATGATACTGGCAGTGTTGCATGGCGTCCAAAAAGTGAACGAAAAAAAACGTTAACAACTCCAGAAATTATCCGAAAAGTGAAGGCCAGATTTGATCGAAATCCACTCCGCAGTGGTAGAAAAATTGCTCGTGAGCTGAACAAATCGCGAGAACGGATGCAACACATGTTGAAAAATGAATTTGGACTAAAGCCATTGAAGTTCCAAAAAGTGTAAAAGCTCACCGATGGCCAAAAAAAGTTAGACTGGAAAGAGCCAAGAAGTTACTTCGCTTGCACAAAAGTGGCCAGTTACCGTAATTGGGTTTCTCCGATGAGAAGTCATTCCAAATTGAATAGTTTGTGAACAAACAAAATGATCGGGTTTACTTGCCAAAGAGGTCAGCTGAAAATTTACACTTGCGGTTGGCCACTAGAACTCAAGCGCCGCCGAAGGTAATGGTGTAGGATGCCGTAATGGCCGATGATCGCTCCCCACGCGTATTCATTGACCGTGGGGTGTAAATAAATGCCGAATATTATCGGGAAAATGTCTTAAAGACAGTATTGAAGCCCTAGGCAGACAAACAATTCCGTTGGCAGACCATGGACATTCTTACAGAACTCAGCACCATCGCACTCAGCACGCGTCAACCAAGAATGGCTTAACAAGGAGGTTCCTCGCTTCATTTCTACCGCACAATGGCTACCAAAATCTTCGGATCTCAATCCGATGGAGTTTTTCGCCTGGAGCATTTTGGAGAGTAAGTTCTAAAAAATACCAAAGTGTCGGTCATCTCAAGACGGTGCTTCACCGGGAATGGGATAAAATACTGCAGAGCCACTTTCGTGCAGCCTGTGATGGTTTTGCCGGCCGTTTAAAGGCCATAACTCGTATCATAGGTGGCCAATTCGAACAAATTTAAACTGATTCTAAAATTTGATGTTATTTCCAAAATTTTTTGCTTTTGAACAATAAAATTAAAAAAAAAAATTAAAAAATTTGTTGTTACATTATATATCAGCCACTCTGTAAAGATGCTCGGAGGAGGATAAGTGACATGTAGAGCCTAGGTTTCATTGTACGACAGGGCAGAATATCTGGCATTTTTTGGACTTATCGTTGGCGTTAGATAGAATCTATAAATTACCGAATAGATCGAAATTTATCGTATTTTCCTAGGGTCACTTATTACATTTTTTTGAAGGCGCTTCACCACAGACATAATGTGGGGTTTGAAATGATGTTGTAAGCCAATGAACATTGATAGATGAACCAGTGAAGTTAATTTTTTTTATCTATTCGTAGATGTAAATGTCGTTATAGTTTTTGCATTTGTAATTGTTGCACAACATTACACATAACATAACAATTAAAGCAAATTGCCACTATTAGTCACAGGATTTACGAGAGCATTTTTTACTGCTCTTGCCACTGTTCCAGTTGCAATTGTTTGTTGGGAATGGTTTTCATGGTGTAAACCTTCTCTTTTCAATGAAATTTTTATGTTGAAATGAAAGTTAACAAGGCAGGGTAATGGTTAAGGCTTTAATTGTCAAGTTTAAGTAGCCAGTAGCTGTGGTGGTTAACATGTAACACTTTCTCTGTTTTTAACATGGCTTTTAATTTTAATTTAAAATTTAATTTAAATTCTTTCAAAGTTTTTTAGCTTATGTTTGTAGTACATAGTGGGTGAATAGGTGAATTTTATTTGAAACTCTTGTTATTGTTGGACAATTAGCAAGGTTTCTGGTTTCAGTTTTCATTGTGCTGATAATGATGATGATTTTTCTAAAATAATTTCATTTGCGGTTTTCATTATCAAACATTAATTGGTTTTTATTACATTTGTACACAAATTAAACACAGTTTACATACATAGATTATTATTATTGCAATGAATTTGCACACGTTTTTTTTCTATTGAAAAAAATGGCACAAAAAAGCGAAAATATTTTTGCTGATATAATTTTTATTTGTTAAAGATTTGCTGTGGTTACTGTGTGGTTGAACAATTTTGTTGCCATTATTTAATTTCTGTTTTTTGTTTTTGTTGCAACAAAATTTTATATTAAAATTTAATTTAAATTTTTTTTTCCTTGTTGCTTATCATTTGAATTTTTTTTTTAAAATTTTTTTAAATTTTTGTGTAAAATTTTTTGTAAATTTTAAACAAAATTTTTTTTTTTAATTTTTCTACTTTTTCTGTTCTCTATGTGATTACAATTTAATAATAATTGAATGAAAAATTTTATTTTCATTAAATTCATTTTTCATTTTTCATTTTTTTCTGGAATTTTTAAAAACAAATTTCATTTCATTCATGGATTTTATTTACTGGCATTCTGTTGGAGAGCAAGTAAAGATTTCGTTATTCTATTTTATAATTGGCAGTTTTAATATAGATTTTATAAACAGACATCATGCAAGGTCCAAAACTAATTACAAAATCCTTAAAACAATTGAAAATCATACTGTTTTAGCAAACAAAATTAATTGGAAACGAAATTTTTATAGGCAAATGCTCTTTACACCACTTCAAAAGTCATGAGAATCAATATACAAATTACTAGATGACCCGTGCGAATATTTAGCAGCGTTAGTGGTCATTTTTGTAACATAAAAATAAAATAATTAATAGAAATTTTATTAAAAGTATAAATATATTAGAAATCATAATATCATCATAAATATTTACATACATACATACATATGTTTAAATGCTTTTATAATACTTCTTTGAATACAATGTTAGAGCTAATGATATGATCATCGTTAACTTTTTGCCCGTACTAATCCTTAACACAAACAAAAATATCTGTAAATATACGCACTCAATAAAAAACCACGTATTACTGCCCATGTGAAAAGACCAGTTCTGGTAAATACAATCCTACCTTTTGAAGGTTTTAACCTTGTGCTTTGTTAATCGTCATAGCAAAAGCAACTTTTACAGGGAATTGTTTTCGTGTCATTGGAAAAGGCACAGCTGGATCCGAAGGTGTAAGGTTGTTTCGGGGTAAGAGTACAGTTTTATCGGTATGAATAATTTTTGCTGATATGATGTGCTCTCCCAAGTTTGTTACGATTAGCCTAGGACCATTTATTAACCCCTGTTTAGCATTAGGATTTCTGATTAACATTATAATTGCATTTGCCTTTTCAAAGTCCACGTTATTTTATTCATTATTTTCTTAAACGTTTTAACTTTTTAAATATCAAGATGACACTATATTATTAATAGACACCGATTACTACACTTCGTAAAACAAAACAATGATATGACAATACGGCAATTCCAAAATGGTTTACAAACTTTATATATATTATGTGAATAGCATAAAATTAAGCGACCCTGTTATCTCACTGATCAACAACATTGCAAAATTATTGTACCACAAAAAGCTTTTACTACAACTAATATAAATATTATATATAATGTTAGTAATAAACGGCATTATAGTAAATATCGGTATTGCAGAATGATTTTAATACATTCTAATATTATGTAGAACTGGCATTACTATTAACCGATCCTGTATTGCACCACTGTTACAAAAACATATATACTATAATGACAAAAGTTATTAGTCATGGAGTTCATATAAAATATAATTTTTATCAATGAAAATCTTAATTTTTCAATTTCTAATTATTTTTGCCATTAGTGTTAGATATAAGCTTTAAAATGAGATATCATTCATAAAATTTGATGCGGTAGTATGGGAGATATTTGCAACCGACAAAAAAAAGTTATGTTCCAATAGCTGTTTTCATCTCAAGACCTTTTCTATACTACCTCAGTTGACATACAATTTGTATTTCTCCTAATTTCTTGTGAGTATTGTGGCGGCATTACGTTGCTTTTGACTAAAATGCTTTGGCTCTTAAAACCTTTTTAACTGTTAAATATCAGCTGACACTATATATATTAATAGACACCGTATTACTACACTTCGTAAAACAAACAATGCTATGACAATAACGGCATTACCAAAATGGCTTTTACAACTTTATATACTATTGTGTTGTAATAGCATTAAAATTAAGCGACCCTGTTTATCGCACTTGATCTAACAACTATGGCAAATTATTGCCAAAAAAGCTTTTTACAACTTAATATAAATATTATATATAACTGGCTTAGTAATAAACGGCATTATAGTAAATAGCGGTATTGCCAGAATGGATTTTAATACATTCTATATTATGTAGAACTGCATTACTATTAAACGATCCTGTATTAGCACACTTGTACAAAAACATATACTCATAATGACAAAAGTATTATCATGGAGTTCTATATAAAATATAATTTTTATCAATGAAAATCTTAATTTTTCAATTTCTAATTATTTTTTGCCATTAGTGTTAGATATAAGCTTTAAAATGAGATATCATTCATAAAATTTGATGCGGTAGTATGGGAGATATTTGCAACCGACAAAAAAAAGTTATGTTTCCAATAGCTGTTTTCATCTCAAGACCTTTTCTATACTACCTCAGTTGACATACAAATTTGTATTTCTCCTAAATTTCTTGTGAGTATTTGTGGCGCATTACGTTGCTTTTGACTAAAATGCTTTGGCTCTTATAAACCATTTTTCCTATTCTATTTTTAATCTTTTGTTTACAATGTTGGATGAGTTCAAATGAACTTTCCTCTTCCCTTTCTCTATTTTTCCCACAAACTAATGATTTTTTTGAAATTTTTTATTAATTGTCATTGAAACTTTTTTTGGCTGCAAGCGTTTCCCCGGATTTTTCTCTCCCTACTTTTGAATTTTTTGTTTATTTCTGTGTTTCCTTACGGCCATGTCAAGGTTATAGATTATAGGTGTTATAAATAACTTCTACCGCTTAACATAGTTGTTGGCAAATATTTATTAAAGAGAGACATTAGTTTAATTAATGGAAGTCTGTTAGCGGTTACAGGGGGAAATGCAATGATTTCTTTTGCTTTTAATCTGTAACTTAAGGTGGGAAATGTAAACAGTATTGTTAAGTCAACATAAATATTTGAAAAATTAATGAAACCTTGCTTGGTTTGGTAAATATTTAAAGAGAATGTGTCTCCACGAATGGTTTTTAACTCAATTATTAGTTAATGGTTTATAAATATTGAAATTTGATTAAATAGTTTAAGATTAGGTTAATAAAAAGGTCATAAGGCGGTCAAATATAATTGAATATTAATTTTTTTTTTAATTAAACCTGCACTCAGGGGATGACCCCTACTCATGTAGTGCATTGTGCATGTTTAGGAAACGAGTTGCTGCTGGTGAAGACAGTATTGAAGCCCTGGGCAGACAAACATTTCGGCTGCAGATCATGGACATTCCAACAGAACTCAGCACCACCGTACTCAGCACGCGTCAACCAAGAATGGCATAAAAGGACGTTCCCTTGCTTCTTTTCTACCGCACAATGGCCATCAAAATCT
>CM025791.1:87394565-87417795 GCA_014635995.1 Sarcophaga peregrina
TTATTCGTAAGATACCGACCGAAATGTTGGAAAGAGTATGGCAAAATTAAATTAACGGAAGGATTATTTGACGGGCAGTCGCGATCAACATTTGCATGAAATAATCTTCAAACATTGAATTATATGGACCGTAGTATCGATTCAAATAAAAATTTCATGAATTTTTCTGAGTTTGATGTGTTTTTTTTTTGAAAAATTTTCCTATAGCTCTTAAAAAATCACCCATTATATGGAGGTAAAATCTACTGAAGGGACAATATGTTACCGCTTCATTCCATATTTTAGTTTAATGCTAATCTTCGTTTAGGAAATAGGCTTAGTCTCGTAGGTAGTGTGTTGGCTTATTAGACATAAATCCCGGGTTTGTAACGAGGTCAGGCATCAAAACGAAATATCAAAAAATAAATATTTCTTCGGCAATTTCCTCTCAGCAGATTTCTGACAAAACATCTGAGAATATATAAATCTGCCATGAAAAAGGTTCCTTAAAGTCTGTCGTTCGGAGTCGACTTTAAACTGTAGATGCCGCCACTTATGTATTAACACTCACAACTTAAGTGGTGTGAGAAGCTAGGTTGTAATCCTGACTGAAGTGTTGTAATGACCAATTAGGAGTGTATGTGGATATAGAGTGGCTTAACTGTTGTACGTTTGAAGTCTATAAACGCAAGAGATCTATATAAGACGCATGCTATAGACCCCAGACAGTCTTTAATGCATAAATCTGAAACCGCATAAATATTCATTTCAAATTTAAAATACATTTTTCTTAAGATGTATAAAATATTCATAACTTCACATATTTCAATTTAAAAAAAAAATTTTTTTTTTGTTTGTACAAACAAAATTTCGTATTCCAATTCACAAGCATTTTCTGTCTGCAATTATTCATAAACTTTTTCATACACATACCCCCCTTCCAATGCTATTCGAGAGCGAAAAAGTAAAAGAAACCTGCAATAACTGTCATAGAATTGGAAACCCAATTTATATTTTCTTCACAATACAACAGACATTGTACAATATGATCGCTTTCTGAAACAAGACAATTTCAAAAAATAAAAAATCCTTCTTTCTTGCTATTTTGTCTGCATCTTAACAAAGAGACAAAAAAATCAAGAAAGAAAGGAACAGACAGGCACACAGAAAAATGAAGAAGTTTTTGAAGTTCACACACGTTAATGTATTAAATTTCATACACGTTTATGAATACAGACGCTGCATTCACATTTTGTTTTGTGAAAGACGCATGTTTACTGGGTTTTTTTTTTTAATTTGCTTGGGAGACTGAAGATCTATTGTAGGACTTTTCCCATTAATACTCTCACGTCTTTTGCGTCTGTGCTAAATAGTGTCCATGCTTATCTTCTTTCTATATACAATATAAAAATTAATGTGGACCGATTTTTTTGAAATTTTAACAGTACCTTCCTGTATGTCTGGAAGGAACTAAAGGCTGCAATTTATTTTAAAATTTCAAGTAGGAGTGGTGCCACGCCCACACAGCCAATAAGTATTTAATATTGCATATCTCATAAACTGCAACAGGTAAAGTCCTCAAATTTTGTATGCATGTCATTGACGTATATATGAACAAAATGGGCGGATTGGCTATAGTGGGCGTGTCACCTCCCATCGTCTATATACATAAAAATGAATGTTTGTTTGTATGCAACTTATAGAATCGTAAACTATGCATTTGATCATGTTATGATCTTTAGAAAAGTTATTGCGCATAAGCCGATAAAGATTTCTAAGTTGGTATGACCAATATCCGACAGGTGGCGCCACTGAAAATTACTTAAAATCAATTAAATCGTAAATTGAGCATTTAATCATGTTGTGATCTTTAGCAAAGTTGTTTCGCACGATTTGATGAAGATTTCTAGGTTGGTATAACCAATTTCCAATAGGTGGTGCCACTGAAAATTACTTAAAATCAATTAAATCGTAAATTGAGCATTTAATCATGTTATGATCTTTTACAAAGTTGTTTCGACGGAGGTTAGTGCAATTAATTTCCGATGGATGGGGTTACGGAAAATTATTCAAAATGAATGACAAGCAATTGATCGACCTACAACATGGAAGAAAAGAGCATTACGAGCCTTAGAATCAGACGAGCTTTAGAATCAGACGAGCCCTGTGGCTGGAAAATCTTCGAGTATGTGCCGCTGAGACCCGTTCGCATGAATCACTTAAACAACGAGGAGTGAGATTAGAAACTGATACTATTCAGGCCCGTTCATCTGAATCATCAGGGTAACGGGAAACAAAATCAATAAAATAATTCAAAATTTATTGGACATTTGTGTAATGCCTTTCCTTCAACTTTATTTTAGTTGGGGACGCAGGAACACGTGCAAGGTACTGCTAGTGGATTATAAAGATGCTCGGGGAAGGATAAGTGGCATGTTGACCCTAAGTTTCGTCGTACGATAGGGCAGAATATCAAAAACTCTTCAGAATCTATAAATTGCCGAAAAGATCGAAATTTATTGTATTTTCCTAGGGCCACTTACTACATTTGTTTGAAGGCGCTTCACCACAGACATAATGTGGGGTTTGAAATGGTGTTGTAAGCCAATGAATATTGATAGATGAACCAGTGAAGTTAATTTTTTTTTATCTATTCGTAGACGTAAATAACGTTAGAGTTTTTGTATTTGTAGTTGTTGTACAACATTACATATAACATAACAATTAAAGCAAATTGCCACTATTAATCACAGGATTTACGAGAGTTTTTTTTACTGCTCTTGCCACTGTTGCAACTGCAGTTGTTTGCTGGGAATGGTTTTCATGGTGTATCCTTCTTCTTGCAGTGAAATGTTTGTGTTGAAATGAAAGTTAACAAGGCAGGGTAATGGTTAAGGCTTTAATTGTCAAGTTTAAGTAGCCAGTAGCTGTGGTGGTTAACATGTAACACTTTCTCTGTTTTTAACATGGCTTTTAATTTTAATTTAAAATTTAATTTAAATTCTTTCAATGTTTTTTAGCTTATGTTTGTAGTACATAGTGGGTGAATAGGTGAATTTTATTTAAAACTCTTGTTATTGTTGGACAATTAGCGGGGTTTCTGGTTTCAGGTTTCATTGTGCTGATAATGATGATGATTTTTCTAAAATAATTTCATTTGCGGTTTTCATTATCAAACATTAATTGGTTTTTATTACATTTGTACACAAATTAAACACAGTTTACATACATACATTATTATTTTTATTGCAATGAATTTGCACACGTTTTTTTCTAAAGAAAAAAAAAATGGCACAAAAAAGCGAAAATATTTTTGCTGATATAATTTTTATTTGTTAAAGATTTGCTGTGGTTACTGTGTGGTTGAACAATTTTGTTGCCATTATTTAATTTCTGATTTTTTTTTTTGTTGCAACAAAATTTTTTATTAAAATTTAATTTCAAAATTTTTTTCTTTGTTGCCTATCATTTGAATTTTTTTTTCAATTTTTTTATAAATTTTTTGTAAATTTTTAAAAAAATTTTTTTTTTAATTTTTTTACTTTTTCTGTTTTTTATGTGATTACAATTTAATAATAATTGAATGAAAAATTTTATTTCCATTAAATTCATTTTTCATATGTATTATTTTAGAATTTTTCTCTGGAATTTTTAAAAACAAATTTCATTTCATTCATGGCATCCTGTTGGAGAGCAAGTAAAGATTTCTTTATTCTATTTTATAATTGGCAGTTTTAATATAGATTTTATAAACAGACATCATGCAAGTTCCAAAATTAATTACAAAGGCTTTAAAACAAATGAAAATCATACTGTTTTAACAAACAATAATAATTGAAACGAAATTTTTATAGGCAAATGCTCTTTACACCACTTCAAAGTCATGCGTCATTGGAATTATGAAATAGAAAGCTAAAGAATCCAAAGTTGTCGTAGTCTAGTAGTTTGTGTGTTGGCTCATTAGATATGATACCTCGGTTCAAAATCCAGGTCACACATCTCCATCAAAATGAATTACGAAGAAATATTCAATCAGCAGATTTCTGACAAAAACTCTGAGAGTAAATAGAAAATTGTCATGCAAAAATTTCTCAAAAATCTGTAGTTTAATATTGAATTTAAACTGTAGGTTCCGTGACTCATGTATAAATTCAAAACACTCAACATAAATGGTGCAAAAGGCTAGATCGTAATCTGAACTGAAGGATTTTAAAGACCAATTATGTATGTAAGTAACCAGAGAATGGGACTAGTTTCGTCTAGCTTAGGCCTGAATTTTTAATTAAGTCTTTATGGAAGATAGAAAACAGCTCAAATTCATCCCAATGCTTCCAATACATGTCGAGTATCAAAAGATTATGCAGTGAATTTAATCAAACTACTTTAAATTTTAAATGAAAACGAACTCGAAACGGACAGAATGTTTAGTAACTGACATGGCTGTCTTACTATCATGGATCTTAATAGAAAGTTAGGAACTTTAAACATTCAAATCGTGATGACATTTAAAAGCAAAATGGTCATAACATTAGTCTGCTTCTGATAATGTGTAAACTGTAAGGAACTGGTGAAAATTTCCTTCTTTATTACCTATGAAAGATAAATTTTTTTTCAAAGCAAAGTTTTTATTTATTTATTTACCTTCTTAATAGATCAGCGCACCCATGTAGTCAGGATTACAACCTTACTTCTCAAGATTTCTTAGCCCTTATCAATATTGAACACTTAGAATCACATTATTTAAGGCATTTATGACTATCCTAATTGACTACCATCAAGTATGTTATCAAAACTAAAGGCAATACGACAATGAAATGAAATGAGGGTCACAAGAATTCGAAACAACAGAAACTATGGTCGTGATATAAACTTAGGTATAAGCCTCCTCCTATTGATTATACTTTGTATATATGATTCAAATGTTGACTTCCTTTGACCGTTTTATGAACTTTTCAGTATCCTAACCTTAAACCATTTAAACAAATTTCAATATTTATAAACCATTAACTAATAATTGAGTTAAAAACCATTCGAAGAGACACATTCTCTTTAAATATTTACCAAGCCAAGCAAGGCTTCATTAATTTTTCAAATATTTATGTTGACTCAACACAACTGTTTACATTTCCCCACCTTAATTAACAGATTAAAAGCAAAAGAAATCATTGCATTTCCCCTCTGTAACCGCTAACAGACTTCCATTAATTAAACTGATGTCTCTCTTTAATAAATATTTGCCAACAACTATGTTAAGCGGTAGAAGTAATCTATAACGCCTATAATCTATAACCTTGACATGGCCGCAAGGAAACACAGAAATAAACAAAAAATTCAAAAACAGGGAGAGAAAAACCCGGGGAAACGCTTGCAGCCAAAAAAAGTTTCAATGACAATTAATAAAAAATTTCCAAAAAAATCATTAGTTTGAAGAAAAAATAGACAAACGGTAGAGTAAAGTTCATTTGAACTCATCCAACATTGTAAACAAAAGATTAAAAAAAGAATGGGAAAAAAATATTTCATAGAGCCAAAGCATGTTAGTCAAAAGCAATGTAATGCGCAACAAATACTCACAAGAATTTTAGGAGAAATACAAAAATGTATCCCAACTGAAGTAGTATAATAAAAGCATTGAAATAAAACAGCTATTAGAAGGGTTAAACTATTAAATTGTTGTAAAGTAAATAACATTAGAGTTCAAAAAAGGCTAAAAGACTAGAAAGGAATGCCAGTAAATATTCTATACACGTCAGCTCAAGGTTCCTTTCAATTCAATTCTCCAGTAATATGTTCCCTTCATACCTATTTGGAGATAACCTGAGGAATTGAATTGGAAATTGACATTGGATTCTGATAATCAACAAAAAGTCGAGTAGATTTTGTGCAACCATTTCAATTTCACACATTTAAGGACGACAATTGGTTTAATTCGAAGTCGCCGTGGTCTAGTGGGTAGTGTGTTGGCTTATTAGACAAAAAGCCCGGGTTCGAATCCCAGGTCAGACATCAAAACGAAAAATATTTCTTCGGCGACTTCCTCTCAGCAGATTTCTGGCAAAGACCCTGAGAGTAAAAATTGCCATGAAAAGCTTCCCAAAAAAATCTGTAGTTCGGAGTCGACTTTAAACTGTAGGTCCCGCCACTTATGTATAAAATTAACCCACACAACATAAGTAGTGTGAGAAGATAGGTCGTAATCTTGACTGAAGGGTTGTAATGGCCAATTATGTATGTATGTAATTGGTTTAATTCGATCCGTGACGATAATGGTTACTATTACACTGAATATTAAAAATAATTCCAGTTCGATGGAATGGGGTATTATACGAGAGTTTGCTTCTAAATGTTCCAAAAAACTTACTCGAACAGAGTTGTATACATATGTGCATACACACATAATTGGCCACTACAACCCTTCAATCAGGATTACGATTTAGCTTCACACACAACCTATGTTGTTAATTTTAGACATGAGTGGCGAGCCCTACAGCTTCAAGTCGTCTCCGAACACCAGATTTTTGAGAAGCTTTTTCATGGCAATTTTATTTACTCTCAGAGATTTTACCGGAAATCTGCAGAGAGAGGAAGTCGCCAACGAAATATTTTCATATTTTTGTTTTAATGTCTGACCTATGATTTGAACTCGGGCCTTTCGTCTAATAAGCCAACACACTATCTACTAGACTATGGCGACAGGATTGTATACTAAGAGTACGAAATGATGAAAAATGGTATGAATTTCAGTAGGAACTCTATAATGACAATATTTGTGGCAAAGATAAAATCTCTTACAAAACCCCTAGACAGTATATATAGGTATTGATCGTTTTGTAAGCACTTCTGACCTTTAAATTTCAATAAATCAAATGGTGTGTGAAATATCAATGAACCATTTGAAAGACCAATTGATGGCATATTTAAATCTCTGGATTGAACTCATCCGAAATTATATATTTTCTATGACCCTATCGGATAGGTTATATTGGCTTACATACATTTCTCAGCAGATTTCTGGCAAAAACTCTGAGAGTAATTAAGAATTGCCATGAAAAGCTTCTCAAACTAATCTAATGTTCGGGTTCGACTTTAAACTGTAGGTCCCGCCATTCACGTATAAAATTAACGCGCTTAAGAGAAGCGATGTAAGGAGCTAGGTCGTAATCCTGACTAATTATGTATATTTCTACACTTTCATATCGATTCCGAATGATAAGTTTTTGAGAAATTTCGTTTTAGTTGGAGATGTCTGGGCTAAGGCTTAAATCGATGCCTACTACGCTGTGACATATTCGGCTTGAAAGATGCCTTACAAGGGTTCAAATAGCTTAATATCGGTGACTATGTCTTCAAATTACTCGCTCACAATATGAACTGTGTTGTTAAGCAGTGCTGTTTCAATGAAACCACATGTCATTGTTGTCCAAATCATTCATTCAGTCCAAAAAATGTTTGTAATCATCCAATTGTAGTGCTCACCTTTGTCTGTGTTAGCTTCAATAATATAGTTCTCTAATAAATATGGTCCGATGATAGGTTAGATTAGTTTAGAGGACGTGTACTTATCGGTTAAGACAAGTACAGTACCCGGAGGTCGAAACTGACCCATTGTACAATGTCTTTAGAGAAGGAAGGAAGTAGAGGATATAGGATGAAAGGAGGAAATGTGGGTAAGGGGGGGGGGATGGTCCGATAATATCTTCTGCCAAAAATCCACATCAAATTGTGGCTTATTTAAAATGTATTGGACTCTGTTTAATTTTTTGTCTAGTTTTATCGTCTTAAATTAAATAGTTTTGATTACTTTGGTAATTCATAAAAAAAGGGCCTAATTACTGAAGATAAGGGAATAAATGAGTCCTAATATGACGAATTTGAAAGTAGAGATTTGGACCAGGAAAAAGAAGAAGTACTACAGCACTTTCTGTGTGAATGCCTGGATCAACGAGAAGGTGGACTAAGATATCTCGGTAACTGGTGAAATTGAAAGAATTTGTTAAGTTATCAGTTATTTAAAGTAGCACATGAACTATTCAGAGCTGTGATTAGCTTAGCTTCACCCATATGATCGTTATTATCTGTCAGTGTTTGGAAAGCCCCTTTACGAGGACCCTATATTTATTTATTACTTCATGTTTAACTTGATTATCAATATTTGATGTATCACCTTTCGTTGTTCATTGTAAAAACTTCAAAAAGTATTGATTATTTGAACTTTTTTTCTTAACGTTACTGTATGATTAACTTTTAGGCTTTTCCCTTAAGTTACCTTTTCTTTTCGACTTTTTGGTGTTAACTTTTTGGGTATTTTCCCTATTTTTTTTTATAAAAAAATAAAACTTTATAAAAACCAATAAAACTTTTTCCCACCTTTTTGTTACGTTTTCGGTCTTTTTATTTCTGTAACTAACCGATTACTACCGGGTGTTTCATAGCCATTCAAAAGCTATGAATCAGTCAACCATTCAGCCTGTTTTCTTTTACTTTTTACTACGACTACGACTTTGTTACCTGAAGTGTGATATGGCGAAGAAAACAGGACAAAAGGAGAAAGTAAATCGTTATAAAAAAAAGAAAGCCTTTTTATTTATTCCTGGAAAAGGAAACTTGTTGTTTTTTTAGAATTTCCTCTTTTTCAGTTTTCCTTTTCAATTATTATTGTTTTCATCTTCTGACTTAAAATTTTCTTTCGAGTTCATTTACAACAATAACAGCAACAATAACAACATCATGAATAATTTTATTTTTGAAACAAAATAGTTTTTCTTATTGGTGTTGTTGTTTTATTTAATATTTGCCAGGGAATTAAAAGAATGCAATGACTAATGAAGTGTGAAGCGGTTAGATCCGCTAAATTCTTTGAAACTGTAAGTCCACAAATAAATATCACCTACTGCTGTTAAAGTCGCCATAGGCTAGTAGATAGTGTCTTGGCTTATTAGATGTAAGACCACGTTTCAGACACCAGAACGAAAATATAAAAAAATATTTCTTTGGCAACTTCCTCTCAAAAACTCTGGCAAAAACTCTGACCGGAAAATAAAATTCCCATATAAAGTTCCTCATAAATTCGGTCATTCTGAGTCGACTTTAAACAGCAGGTCTCCCAACTCATGTATAAAATTAACACACACAACATAAATGGTGCGAGAAGCTACGTCGTAATTCTGATTAAAGGCTTGAAGTGGCCAATTATATATGTATGCATTACTGTTACTAATGTTAACGTTGCATCTTCCTATGCCAAAATCCAACACACTAAATAAAGATGATGATGATGCCACCCAAAGTTAAGAGCAGTAATGTTTCTAGAACAAATATTAAAAACAACGCTATTAAGGATGTTGCTTCTGTTGATACTGGAGATTATTAATCAGGAATGAATTTTTTCCTCTGTGCTGCAATTTTTCGTAATCAAATGTTGTCCTGACAACATTGTCCTGCATTTCGTTAGGAGTTCATTGAAAAAAGAAAATTGAAAGTAGCATTCATAGAAAATTTTTTCCCATAGTAGGAAAAAAATGTGGCACAATTTGAAACGGATTGCAAGTCATAAAGGTATACTAAGAATTTCTGTGGGCTGTGTTCTGTTTACCAAAAGCAATAAACATGCGTGGTCATCTGGAGCTCACTGAATTATTTCCTGCCACAAACAAACCACCAAAAGGCTGAAATAAAATTCTAGAGGTTTATGTCAAAAACATTCTAAGAATCAAAATTCAAAACATTTTAGTTAGATTATCATTTCATTATTGTTTTTGTATATATTGTTACGTTTTTACCTTTTTAAAAACGTTAAAAATATGAGTTCGTAGATTGCAAATAAAGTAAAAATAAATATGTGTTTGGTTTTAATAAATTCTTTATTATCTTCACAATTTTTGTGCCACTGTTCGAACTTGTTTCACGTATACAATGATACTTCACAATATGTGTTTGTTCTTTATACTACTCTGCTTACAACCCTTTTGTAAGCAACAACACTTGTTAGTTATTCTTCTTTCTCACAACCTTTTTGTAAGTACAACACTAACAACTGTTTTCTCAAACGCAACTTATCTGCACACAAGTCTGACCGAATTAAAGCTCGATAGATTTTAATTCTCAACCAACGTGACGTCGTCTTACACGATTAAATTCAAACTCAGCCCTGCTCGCTTTAACTTGCCTTTTATATTACTGGATCACCAGTGTGATGAATGCCCTTGAAGGACGATGACGTCCTTCGGGAATAATCTAAAAATGTAAACAACCCATTCTTATTTTTTGTTGTTTCTTGTTTACATTCGAGCAGGTAGATTAGTTGTTGTTGATTTATTTGTCTATCCTATTTTATACTGCACTTTGTTGTTTCTTGTTTACTTCTTCGTTCCCTTATCCTTGTTTATTCATCGATCTTGTAAACAAGCACTCTATTTTTGTTGGTATGTTTTTCTACTCATTCATTGATCACGTGAACAGTGCGCTGTTTTGTGTTTGGAACTTTTGTTTATCATTTTAACAACACCATTTCCACTTTCGTAACAATATATTGGTTGTTCTCGAATGCTATTAAAAAATGTAAAGAAATTACGATAGAAAAAAGAAATTATAAACTTGGCAAGAGTTTAGGCAATTTTAATATCACCAAGACAGAGAATCTTTGAGGAATACTGTTTCCTGGATTATATTTCCTGGATTGTTGTTGTCCTAGTTATACACATACATACATACATAACTGGTCAATAGAACACTTCAGTCTGGACTACGATCTAGTTCTCATACCACTTATGTAAGTTCTGTGTTAATTTTGTACACAATTAGCGGGACCTACTGTGTAAAGTGAACTCCGAATGCCAGATTTTTTTTTGAGAAACAATTCATAGCAATTTTTTTTATTCTCAGAGCTTTTTCTAAAAACCTGCTTAAGGGAAGTCGCCGAAGAAATATTTGCTCGAGTTGTCTGACCTGCGATCCTTTTATATGGATGTAAAACCTATAGAAAACTAAATGTGACTTATAATGCTGCAGTAACTGCGGCTAAGGAATCAATGGTAAACGCCACCTTAGAACTCTTTCAACTGCGATAAATGTATTGTTCTCACAATATCTGCAAACTAAAAAGCAACCCATGCCACTATTTGATTCAAACACATATTCAGAGAAAAAATTTTATTGTAAATCAGATTACATACTAGGATTTTGGTTAATCAAAAGAACATACAAATGTATTAACAAGTGATATATAAATAATTTTTTAAAGGATTATTTTGTGAATAAACTTTATCCAAATTTCATTTTGTTCTTGTTTATATTTTAATAAGAAAAGTTTTAAAATTTTTTAAATATAAATTTGTAAATATTTATTTGCCTAAATTTATATATTTGTTTTGATTTAGTTATTTTGTTTTATTTTATATTATTATATGTTATTTTATTTTATTTTTTTTTATTTATGTGATTTTATTATTTTTCCTTGTATCTCTTATTTTACTTGTCATCTTATTTTATTGTATATTATTGATTTTATTTATTTTTTATTTTGCTTTTTATTATATTTTATTTTTTATTTTTTATTTTTATTTTATCATACTTTATTTTATTTTATTTTATTTTATTTTATTTTATTTTTTTTGTATTTTATTTTATTTTATTGTATTTTAATTTATTTTATTTTATTTGTTTTTTTATTTTATTTTATTTTTATTTTACTTTTACTTTTGTTTTTCTTTTCTTTTACTTTATTTTATTTTCATTTTTTTTCTTTTATTTTATTTTCTTTTCTTTTCTTTCCTTTTATTTTCATTTTATTTTCATTTTCTTTTCTTTTATTTTCTTTTCTTTTTCTTTCATTCCTCTATTTCTTTTTTTTTTTTTTTGGGCACGGTATATGTGCGGTTTTAAGTGAATTTATTTTATTTCATTTACATTTTTACTTTATTTTATTTTATTTTAATTTAATTTATTTAATCATATTTTATTTTATTTTTTTTGTGCTTTGTTTTATTTTAATTTATTTTTATTTTATTTTATTTTTTATTTTAACTGTTTATTTTATTTTATATTATTTTATTTTAGTTTATTTTATTTTATTTTATTTTAATTCATTTTCATTTATTTTATTTTATTTCATTTTTTTAACATTTCAAATTATTTTTTTTTTTTAATTAATTCGAATTTTACATGAAATTTTTTCTTATATTTTCTTATAACATAAAATGAACATAACCACTGGCATTAACAGCCAATATTTTACTGCAACATGTTGATAAATCGTTTGCAACATAATAAAACTTTTATTGCTTAACAACAATTTGATTGCCTAGGAAACATTATGTTTATCATTAGTGTTATTGTTGCTATTGGTTATTTTAATTTTTCTTTACTTTGCACGAACCTTTCTTTCATAAGAGTAGTCTGTAAACACGAAGTTTATGTTATTAAGAGAACTCTGTAAAAACGACGATTCTATTGGATGAGCATGTTTGTTTCGGAAAGAAAAATATTCTCTGCTTTCAAATGAATAAAATAAGAGAATCCTGTTAATGAGAAATTTTCTTTGAATTCTAACAGTTTTTCGGAATTAAAAAGATTCTCAGCTTATAAATGAATGGAAAAGAGAGTGCTTTAACGATGAAAATAATACGATTAATTTACAGTTATTTATAATAGCAAAGAGTGTTTTTGCTTTTCTAATGGCAGCTGTTTAGCTGTTAATGTGTTTATTTGTTCAAAGGGTTTATTAACATCTGTAAAGCGACACTTTTTTTCTACAGAGAAAAATATTTATTCGAGTTATAACCCTTACTTTTGATTGAAAGGTGATAATGTGTATGTGTATTAAATTTCAAAGGGTAATGATTGTACTGCTACAGGTTATTGAAATAAAAATAAACTTTTAGATTGCCACTGAATGACAAGATACTCATTTCAGAATAGATAGCTACGTGAACAGACAGAATTAGCGAATTCTTCGAACGTCCCCGGCCTCACACTAACCCACCCTCACCCGACCGCGGAGGGCTCGTCCCCATTACGTAGGGACACGTACACACTACAGTCCGGACTGCAGCGGCTAAGGGAAAAGTTATGGCAACGGGAAACATAAAACAGCTACAGAACTTAATCACAAGCTGAGTTAGGTAACAATTAAACGGAACAATTAGAGACAAGAAGGAAAATAGAATTTTATATAATAATTTATAAACTAACGCCAGTATACAAGCTACGCTTTACATTATAAACACTACAATTAAAATCTATAAACTCATAATGCATGTTAAAATCATTACATAATCTACGAAAAGGAAAATTACATGCATAATTCGTTCTATAGAAATTTAAAGAAAGAGGACGATAGTGCCGTGAAAATCTTGCAGGAATGCTAAAATTCAGATTAGAAAGCAAAAACTCAGAATCGATATCACCTTTAACTAGATTGAAAACAAAACAAACGCCTAAAACAGACCTTCTACGTTCCAAAGTTGGAAGTTTTACCAAAGCTAATCTATCCTCATACGACGGAAGCCCATTGGCATAATCCCATCCTAAGCCACGTAAACAGAATAATAAAAACTGCCTCTGCACAGACTCGATTGAATCACTATGACAACGATAGTATGGATTCCAAATGACAGACGCATACTCCAAAATAGGCCTAACAAGTGAAGTATACAGTAGTCTTGTTATATAAGGATCAATGAATTCCCTAGCCCATCTTTTCACAAAACCAAGAACAGCTCGAGCCTTGCCAATCATCAAACTAATATGATCAATAAAGACAATTTAATATCCAATAGTACTCCCAAATCAAGAAATGAAGGCACAATTTCAAAGGGCAAGAATTAAATCAAATAAGTGGACGTAATTACACTAAGGCGAGAGAAAACCATGCATTTACATTTCTTCAAATTAAGATCCATTAAATTTATTCTGCACCAAGTAACAAACAATCAATATTTCGCTGAAGAACAGCCTGGCTACGATCATCATCAAAAGTATAAAATAATTTAACATCGTCAGCATACATCAGAATATTACAATCAGAAAGAGCAGAAGGAAGATCATTCAGAAACAATAAAAACAGTAAAGGACCCAAATGGCTACCCTGCGGAACACCAGAAGTAACATATACAGTCTTAGACAATAAATTCCTAAACAATACCCTCTGAGTCCTACGGGAGAGGTAAGAGTCTAGCCAACGAAGAATAATATCAGGAATACCGATTAGTGAAAGTTTAAGAAGCAAAATACTATGATCAACCCTATCAAAAGCTTTACTGAAATCAGTATAAATTACATCAGTCCGAGCACCGACAAGAAAGCCCCTGAAAACATGTGTAGTAAATTCAAGAAGATTTGTGACAGTCGACCTGCCTTTCAAAAAAACCATGCTGGAAAGGAGATATTAGAGATCTTGTATTAAAAAGAGATAATCCGTCACTAGTTTCTCCATCAACTTGGGAATAGCACTGAGCTTGGCAATACCCCTGTAATTGGAAATATTAGATCTATTACCCGACTTATACAAAGGAATTATAACGAACTCTTCCAATAGATGGAAAATGACCAACTTTCAGAAGCTCATTGAATATAAAGGTCAAAGGACCACTCAAGACAACAGCACACTTTCTAAAATACAGGCCGGAACCCCGTCAGGGCCCGGCAAGTATGTAAGTTTCAGTCCAGACAAAGACTCAAGAAACAGACTCCTCATCAAATGAATATATGTTAGAAATAGAGACACTTCCCACTGAATAAGGATACCCGCTACTCAGATCGGGCCCAAATCCAACTGCCTATAAGTAGACTGAAAGAAGTCAGCAAACATATTCGAAATATCAAGGTGACTAGCGGATGATACGCCCCCGTAAAAACATCTCAGAGGGAAACAAAGATGATTTACGTTTAGTTCGAACGAAGTCATAAAACGATTTAGGATCACTAGCAAATTTCGACCTGACTCTAATCATATATTCCTCATAGCAGTAATGATTCATTCTACGATAATCCGCGCGTGCCCTAGAGTAAAGAACATAATCAATATCAGAACCTGATCTAACAAACTTTTTAAATAACTTTGATTTCCTATTCCTCAACCTTGACAGTCTAGCCGAATTCCATGGAGGACCAGAACGCTCCAAACGACTCTTCACCAATGGAACACACTCCCTAAAACATTTAAATAATACATCATAAAAGCCACCCAAAATCGTGTCAAGTGAAAGAGAGTCATACGGTGGCGAAATAAGTACAGACGACCAATCAACAGAGGATAGTAGTGTATTCAAACGATCAAAGTCCGTACGGTGGAAATTAAAATGCTTCTCATTACCACGTGAACAGACAGAATTAGCGAATTTGGGACGATTTTCGTGCATATTTCTCTGTCTTTATACGACGTTGGCCATGCCATTAATGTTTGTGACATGTAATGTCGATAGTCACCAACTCCTTTTGGCCTAAATTGTATGATTGTAACGCCGGCCGTATGTCGTTGGTAAAGCAGCTCGTACCACATTGGACATTTCGCATGAAGCTTAGATTAGATTTAATAACGTGTATCTGCCATTGTATTTTTTGAAAACGCTTTAAAAAAAAACTACTGAATATTTTCTAAAATTTCTTTTTTTATTTGAAAGTACAATCCTTTCGGTTAATAATGGAAAATAATTTCATTCAAATGGCTTCCTCGGCTGGCCATGCAGCAGCCTCCACGATCGGTCTAATTTTTAGCACATGATCGATTGTGTACAGGTGTATTTCAACAATGGCTTCACGAATATTGTCTTTTAAAATGTCAATTGTATCTGGCTTGTCAGCGTAATACATATCTTTGGCGGCACATCACAAATAATAGTTCAATCGCAGCTGCGAAAATGATTTCAGTTTGGAGATCAAGCGCAGGATTACTCTTGCCAACAGGTGCTATTACGGTCTCAATAGGCAATTGAGTAGCAGAGACCTCTCTTTTTAAGACGAAACTAATACCCTACAAGACGCTCATCCTATTCGTGCTTCTTTATGTCGCATAAACATGAACCCTATTAAGAACTGATGCGGTTGCCTTGAGAGTATTCGAGAGAAAAGTCCTACGCATGATCTTCGGTCCAGTGCGAGTTGGCGATGATTTTCGCATCCGATACAACAGTGAACTGTATGAGCTCCTCAACGACATGGACGTTGTACAGCGTATTAATATCCAGCGGCTGCGCTGGCTCGGCGATGTCGTTCGAATGGAGGAGGATGCTCCGGCGAGACGAGTATTTGATGCCGGGAATCTGCGGAAGTCGGCGAAGAGGACGACCTTGTATCCGTTGGAAGGACCAAATCGAGGAAGCCCTGTCATCGATTGGTGTGACCAATTGGCGTAGGCGCGCAAGAAGCAGAAGCGCCTGGAAGGATGTGTTGCGGCAGGCCGAAATCCGTTATTCGGGTTGTTATGGTTAATTAAGTAAGTAAGTGCGGGTTTCTGTATTTCAAATGAGACAATTTTGCTTGTTTACATACCCGCCAAGATCAAAATAAAGTTTTAACTGAAAAGATGATTTTTTTTTTGTCAAAATCGGCATATTCTGCAAGTTGATCGCAGGCCCACTTAGCGAAGCAAAAACGCGTATACAAAACCATATTCATTCATCGTAAGGATAATGCTAATTATCTGTCAAATCAGGAGAAGACGCCGTGGTCTAGTGGGTAGTGTGTTGGCTTATTAGACAAAAGGCCCGGGTTCGTATCCCAGGTCAGACATCGAAACGAAAAAATATTTCTTCGGCGACTTCCTCTCAGCAGATTTCTGGCAAAGACTCTGAGAGTAAAAATTGCCATGAAAAGCTTCTCAAAAATGTCGTTCGGAGTCGACTTTAAACTGTAGGTCCCGCCACTCATGTATAAAATTAACACACACAACATAAGTGGTGTGAGAAGCTAGGTCGTAATCCTGACTGAAGGGTTGTAATGACCAATTATGTATGTATGTATGTATGTATCTGTCAAATCAGACATGAGTTAAGTGTTACTATTTACGAAATAAGCACTAGTTGAAAAAAAAAAAACGTTAGATGGCGGACCCGATACAATTACCAGAGATCAAAATGGCCCATAGTTAATTCTTCCTAGAAGAGAGGGAGAGAGAGAGAGCATAGTAAAGTAGAAAGGGAAGTTGTAAAAGGAAAACCGAAAGGAAAGGATGGAGAATATAAGAGACGGAGCAAAGAAGATGGACCACAAACATACAAGAGAACGTGACTGTAATCTTAATGCCCTAGCACTCCGCAACCATCTCAGTCTATTTATGAATCTATATATGAATTTATGGAGACGGAGGATATAAGAGACAGAGTATAGAAGATGGACCACAAACATCAAGAGATCGTGACTTTAATCTTGATGCCCTAGCAATCCTTAACCAAATTAGCCTGTTATGAATCTATGGAGTCTATTATGAATCTATTTATGAATTTATGGAGACGGAGGATATAAGGGACGAAGGAAAGAAGATGGACGACAAACACACAAGAGAACGCGACTACAACTTTGATGCCCAAGCACTTCTCAACCAATTCAGATTATTTATGAATCTATAGAGAGCCCTAATACAGGCTAGAGAGTCCAAACTTTCGAAACATTGCCTCAAAGTGCAGCCCTTGCGCTGATTAACTTCTTCCTTTTCCCTGATTTGGCGGAACTTGGTTAGTACAGGGACTGCGTTCACCCGTGGCATAACAACGGGCATCCATGCGTGCTTAAGTAAGCTTTGTGATATCAGAACTGCCACTCTGACCTAAGCCTCAAAGGCAGCGGAGGAGTTCAATAGTTTCCAACTTCTTCAGAACGCAATATAGCCTGCAATAATACGGCTAGAAACTGTTTCAGCTCTTTGTCACCGATCTAACCTGTCAGTATTTTGTAAGGGAACCAATAATTAACCTCAAACTGGCATTAAATACGTCCAGCAGTAAACCTATTTTATCACTGTCTATAGCAAGCCATAGATACAATGAACGAGGATTTATTTCACTTTTAATTGCATTAATTGATCTTTCCAATGAATGCAAAAATTTGAACTTTATTTTATTTAATTTTAAAAATATAAAGCGCTTAATAAAAGACCCTTTATTTATCTTTGTTTTAACAACATCATAACTATGGAGTTATCAATTATATTTTGTTGTCATTTATTTATTTGCGTAAGTTTTTTTTTTAAATTTTTAAAAATTTTATTTAAAAAAATAAAACAAAAACAGAAAAATGAGCAGAAATGAAATAAAATTACAAATTGAATGTGTAAACAATGTTCACAGATTGTTAAAATAGTTTCATGACAACCAACAAAAGCCAACAACTAGACAATAGTGACAACAGGAAAAATAAAATAAAATTTTTAAACAAAAAACAAAAAAGGATCCACAAAAGTTTAAAAACAATGCCAAAGTAGTTCTCTCTCTTTCTTTCTTTTCTCTTTTTTTCCAATACACACACACACACACATAAGTAATGTTTTATTTGCAATATGAAATGAAAATGAAAATAAAACCAACGTAACGTATGAGTATTATTATTACCGGCATTAATTGTTACAAAATATTACACATACGCCATGGGGGTTCTTTGTGTATTGTAAACACTTGTTGTAAATTATGATATTTTTGCTTTTGTTTTTGATTCTTTTTCATAAAAAGCTTGTACTGGATTAAAGTGTGAAATTATTTGTGTACAACATGGATTGCTTTTTGTTTTAAAAATGCACAAAATTTTATTGAATTTTTTTGAATAAATTGTTAGCAAATACGTTTTCAAATCGCACAGTTTCTCGTTGGATTCATCTAGCGAAGTGAAAACGAAACGGATGGTCATGCGGCTTCAATTCTTGAACCAATTGAACTTTGTCAGGCATATATACCAGGATCTTTTGCCAAAATTCGCCGTGAACTGGTGCGTAAAATGATTCAATTCTTGAGATGCCTTCCCTCTCACGTATACTCGCAGCCACAGCTTCGTTATTTTCAACTATACGCACCGTACGACCATGTTCATGTCTTGACACATCAACAATGAAATCAGTTTCATGAACTTAAGCCATAAATTTACTTATACCGGACACTGTTGGGTCCTCTTCTGTGACCAAATTTTTGTACGATATTTTCGTGCAATTTTCGAACAATTGTCCATTAAACCATGAGCCAACATTGGCTCAAGCATAAATCGATTCATTATTTTCAGTGTCCACAATATACTGAATTTTGTTACGGAATAAAATCACATACTTTAGGTTAGGTTAGAGGATGTGTACTTGTCAACTGTGAGAAGTACAGTAGCCAGAGGTCGAATTGACCCATTGTACAACGGCCTAGCTTCTCCTACCACTCGTGTTGTGTGCTTTAATTTTTATACATGAGTGGCGGGACCTACAGTTTAAAGTCGTTTGAGAACGACAGATTTTTTTTTACTCTCAGAGTTTTTTTGCCTGAAATCTGCTGAGAGGAAGTCTCCATATTTTCGTTTTGATAAAGTAAAGTGGTATACCCATCGTCACAGATGGATGTAAGTTAGGTGCATGTACAGGTGCTGTAGGGAACTCGGTCTTGAACTCCACTTCAAATTGAATGATGACTGCAGCATTTTTCAGGCGAAAATTTTCGCAATACTGAAGGCTATTGAGGCCATAGCTAGTGGTCCATCTTCGGATTCACAATCTTACTTGATCTTCGTTGACAATCAGGCTGCTCTTAAGGCCATTGCGTCGGTCTGGTGCAAATCACGGCTCGATCGCGAGTTCAAAGAGTCGTATTCGTCTATGCCGGGTTCCGGGTCATAGCGGAATACTGGGCAATGAGACGGCGGATGCCCTCGCTACGTTAGGTTTGTTTTCTGGGGGGTAATTTGATAGTTGGTTCTGACCCCCCAGTCTGCCATCTCTATGGCCTCATCGATGGATGGGTCAAGGAGGAAAAGCAGAGGCGTTGGGGAAACGGATCGGTTTTTTCTGTTTCTAGACATCTATGGTCTGCAGTGGACAGGAAGAGAACAGATCGTCGGCTAGGCTTAGTTAAAGCCAGCTTAAGGTTGCTTGTTGGTTTAATCACAGCTAGATTAGGGGGATCTTGAACAGATCCCAGCCGGACTATTGCAGGGTATGTTGCGATGAGGAGGAATTGGAGACTGTCGAACACCTCCTCTGTAACTGCCGAGCCCTTATTAGATTGAGCACCTTTGGCAGGGCCTTCTTTGATAGCTTGAGTTCTGTTTCGAGTGCCAACATCAAGGTTCTCTACAGATTCCTTAGCGGCTTGGGCTGGTTGAGAGGTGCCAGTGTAGTCACTCTCTCACTCTGTTTTGTTTTGTGTCTGTTTCTTTCTGTGTGATTACTACGATTCTCATTCTCCCCCCTTACCTACATTCCCTCCCTTCATCCTATATCCTCTATTTCCTGCCTTCTCTAAGAATATGGTACAATGGGCCAATTTCCACCTCCGGGTGATGTACTTGTCCGACAAGTACACATCCTCTGACCTAAGCTAACCTAACCTTCGTTTTCATGCTTGACCTGGGATTAGAACTCGGGCCTTTCAACACACTACCAGAATCACATAAGTATTGCATCGGTGATTTCGAATCTCCGATGCTTTAAATTTCAATCGTTAGATAGCCTAACCAATATTTGATAATTAAAAACACTTCATAGGAAATGACCACAGTTTATGCAGAGCCTATTCTTACATTCTAAGTTAAGACGTTGATTCATATGCCTTCTGTTCAATTTACAGCAGGGCCAAGTCATAATACAAAATACTTCAAGATGGGTCACCTAAATGAGCATTTCTTACAAGTGAAGTGAAATTAACTGTTTTGGAATGTCATGGACATTTTACTCACATGCAGATTGGACATATTTTCGCTATATCTTGCGTTTTGTCCATGTACTGTTTACAGAATCAAGTTAACTCGATATTATCCACCTCACTGAGAATAGTCCAGTCCGTAGGATGATTATGGCAGTACGTTAATCGAAAAGAACGCCTGTTTTGTTAAAAAATTTTATTATTTTGCAGGGAAGCTGATCTATACGGCATGCAAATGTATTGCCTTCAAGTTGCAAGGATAAATCGAAAGCTTTTTCAAATGCCAACATTCCATTGACGTTTTTTATAAAAAGGCGTTAGCAACCATTAATTAATTTGCTTACAACTTAAATGCCATAAATTGTTTCATTTTTTTTGATCAATATTCATACAAAGTAAAGGAAAACTCCTGTCAAAATTAATTACAAAATATTGTAAAAGAACCCACACCCTTAACACTTCCTTAACAGTTAAAATGTTACGTTATCGCAAAATGTTTTCAATTTTTACGATTTATTGTGGTTTATGGTTTACCTTGTTGTTGCTGTTGTTATTTGTTGTTATTGCATAAATCATAATATTCCGTTATATATTGATATACAGTATTTTAAATGTCATTCAAAGTCGTATCATAAATTTATTCTCAAAGTCACTCGAAGTAATACAAAAACTAATGGCATGTGTCAGTAGCATTGTTACATCAACAACAACAACAAAGAATAATAATGTAACATTAACATTGATGTTGTCAACAACAGATGTTGTCGTTGTTGTTGTAAAAATTATAATTTTATGCTCTGTACTAGCAATGGCACATCAAGTATAACGGGTTCATTGCTGCTCTAGACATTATGCATAACAATGCAACAATGTGAAGAGTAACACCTCCTTAACAGCTAAAACGTTACGTTAAACGTAAAATATTTTCAATTTTTACGATTTATTGTGGTTTATGGTTTACATTGTTGTTGTTGTTATTTGTTGTTATTGCATAAATCATAATATCCCGTTATATATTGACATACAGTATTTTAAATGTCATTCAAAGTCGTATCATAAATTTATTCTCAAAGTCACTCGATGTAATACAAAAACTAATGGCATGTGTCAGTAGCATTGTTACATCATCAACAACAACAACAACAGCAACAATAATAATGTAACATTAACATTGATGTTGTCAACAACAGATGTTGTTGTTGTTGTTGTAAAATTATAATTTTATGCTCTGTACTAGCAATGGCACATCAAGTATAACGGGTTTCATTGCTGCTCTAGACATTATGCATAACAATGCAACAATGTGAAGAGCACAGAGTACAGCAATTTAATACAATTGAGACAGAATTATTGCTACACCCACTCAACAGTAGGAGTTACAAAAAAATGAGAGAAAATAGTCAAAACAACTACAAAAAAAATCCAGTATTTTATGCAAAAGAGAAGCACAAAAGCAAAAAAAAAGGAAAAAACCAAGAGTAATCAAAGTGCAGCAGGAAAGCAACACGCAGCAAATGTTAAACATCTTGCTGTGAGAGTGTATGGGTATTAAGGCAATTTTGCTGAGACAGGAATTTTAAATCATTTTAGGGAGTCAAAACAGTCTCCCACTTGTATTAGGGAAGTATGGTTGTGTTAGTGTGTGTTATTGAAATGAAATTTGTTGCAATTGCAACAGGTTAGGGAGAAGTGCAGATGTAGTTTTGATGGTTAGATTTGAAGATGAAAATGGATTGTTGCCTGGTTTTCCTAGCTCTTTTTTAAAGCGTTTTTCCTGTTACAATTTAAGTTTTAAATATTTTAATATGCATGTTGCAACAGAATACACAATTTTTAGAATGTAAACTTTATTATAAAGTCGTGGTAGTCTTGATGGTAATGGTTCAAAGCCCAGGTCAGACATCAAAACGAAAATAAGAGAAAAAAATTTTTTTTTTTTTTTTTGGAAAATTTCTCTTTAGAAAAATATATTCACACTTCTTCACTTCTTTACACTGTATAAAGCAGATATAAAATAGAAAAAAAGAATGTAAAAAATGAAAAGAAATTGTAAATATTTGTTATACTTAATAATTTTTTATACTATATAATTCGTTAATAAATGCATTATGGTTTGTTTAGTTTTACCGATTATACTCCTCCTTATACAAAACACAAGGAGTGAATTCTTAAAACGATGATGATTTACAAGTTTCACTTGATTACACTTTAATGCTTATAATTGAACAGGCAGACAGAAGAGAGTAAGGGACAGGGTTTAGAAAATTTACAATTTGCCAGTCAATTCGGGCACAATCTTGAATAAGTCAGCGACTAAACCAATATCGGCCACTTGGAAGATGGGAGCCTCCGGGTCCTTGTTGATGGAACAATAGTTTTGGAATCCTTCATGCCACCCAAATGTTGAATGGCACCAGAAATACAACGGCTACATA
>CM025791.1:87418295-87555728 GCA_014635995.1 Sarcophaga peregrina
CGGTACGCAAAATTGGTACGTACGGTACGCAAAATTGGTACGTACGGTACGCAAAAATTGGTACGTACGGTACAAAAATTTTACGTACGTACGCAAAATTTTAAGTACGGTACCAAAAATTTTACGTACGGTACGCAAAAAATTTTACGTACGGTACGCAAAATTTTACGTACGGTAAACGCCAAAATTTTACGTAACGGTACTACAAAAAAATGGTACGTACGGTACGCAAAATTTTACGTACGGTACGCAAAATTTTACGTACGGTACGCAAAATTTTACGTACGGGTACGCAAAATTTTACGTACGGTACGCAAAATTTTACGTACGGTACGCAAAATTTTACGTACGGTACGCAAAAATTTTACGTACGGTACGCAAAATTGGTACGTACGGTACGCAAAAAATGGTACGTACGGTACGCAAAATTTTACGTACGGTACGCAAAATTTTACGTACGGTACGCAAAATTGGTACGTACGGTACGCAAAATTTTACGTACGGTACGCAAAATTTTAAACGTACGCGGTACTACAAAATTGGTACGTACGGTACGCAAAATTTTACGTACGGTACGCAAAAATTTCGTAACGGTACGCAAAATTTTACGTACGGTTATCGGCAAAATGGTACGTACGGTACGCAAATTTTACGTACGGTACGCAAAATTTTACGTACGGTACGCAAAATTTTACGTACGGTACGCAAAATTGGTACGTACGGTACGCAAAATTGATTGCGTACGGTACGCAAAATTTTAAACGTACGGTACGCAAAATTTTACGTACGGTACGCAAAATTTTACGTACGGTACGCAAAATTTTACGTACGTACGCAAAATTTTACGTACGGTACGCAAAAATTACGTACGTACGCAAAAATTGTACTACGGTACGCAAAATTTTATGTACGGTACGCCAAAATTTTAACGTACGGTACGCAAAACAATTTTACGTACGGTACGCCAAAATTTTACGTACGGTACGCAAGAAATTTTACGTACGGTACGCAAAATTTGTACGTACGGTACCGCAAAAATTTGTACGTACGGTACGCACAAATGGTACGTACGGTGCGCAAAAATTTGTACGTACGGTGCGCAAAAATTTGTACGTACGGTACGCAAAAATTGGTACGTACGGTACGTAAAATTTGGTACGTACGGTACGCAAAAATGGTACGTACGGTACGCAAAAATTTGTACGTACGGTACGCAAAATTTGTACGTACGGTACGCAAAATTTGTACGTACGGTACGCACATACTTTGTAACTTTTACGGAAAAATAATTAAAAATATAAGAATATATTGGAAAATCAGAGTGTCCCTATTATTTTTTCCATCATTTTTTTTTCAAATAAGTTATATATTTTTAAGAATTTGGCAGAACTAGGCATATATTTTTATTTTATTAGTTAAACTATTGGAATACCTTTAATTTCATGTACATACTTTGTAATTTTTATGGAAAAATAATTAAAAATATAAGAATATATTGGAAAATCAAAGTGTCCCTAGTTCTGCCAAATTCTTAAAAAAATACAATTTATGTGAAAAAAAGGCCTGGGAAAAATAATAGGGACACTTTGATTTTCCAATATATTCTTATATTTTTAATTATTTTTCCGTAAAAATTACCAAGTATGTACATGAAATTAAAGGTATTCCAAAGCAGAGACAATTCCTTGCCTAGCACTTGGTATGTGGTCATGTGTTTCTTACATTCTCATCGGCCTAGAATCATCAGGCTTGGCTGAAAACAACCCTCAGCCTTCAGCATAACATGAAGATTTTGAATGTTTAAACGCTGTCTGTTAAGGTTTACAAATTTCTGGACATAGCTCGGACTTAACGGATATTATTCGTTGCTTAGCACTTGATGTGTTTCATTCTCATCAACCTTGAATGTACATGTTAGGCACGAAAAACCCTCAGTCTCAAGCATAACATGTAGAGAATGCAGGACTCAGCTCGGACTTAACACGGAGAAGTCTTTGCGTAACACTTGAACAGGAATTGAAACAGCCATCACGCTTGAGGCCAACACGTATGTATGTAGACACTGAATCTTGGCTGTAGTATTGTACAAATTTTAGTACGCAGCTCGGACTTAGCAGAGATTATTCCTCGCTTAGTATTTGATATGCAGCCAGGTTTCCTTCACTCTCATCATTCTAAAATCTACAAGTAGGATACGAAACAACCCTCCGTCTTGAGTCCAACATGTAGATTTCTGAATACGTAAGACTGGTTGTTGTATTTTACATTAAATCCTTGCCATGATTTTTTGTTTGACAAGATTGTGCAACGTCCCATAAGGCAGTCAACTAGATAAGATGGAGTGGGGAAAATTTGAATGTTATTATTAGTTGGAAAACCAAGGCGTTACGTTAGGTTTGAGTCATAATCACCCATTGTAATATGCCCTGAAAGAGTGAGAGAAGGAGGGAGACGATTGTAAAAAAAAAAACGCGGAAAAGTTATGAAAGGGAAAAGGAAAGCCATTATGTTAAATTCTAATGCGCGTTAGCAATTGTTAAAATTTACTAACGAAAATACATTGTTGTAGGAGAAGTTATGGTCGCATTACTTAATCAAGGAATGTTAAGAATAAAATGGACTCAGAAAAGACCTTGGCTAACATAACACATCGAAATTACTTAGCCAACCAACATAAGATCTTCATAATTCCAGTATAAGATTTTGTATCGAACACTCTCAAGACAGCAACATCAGTATGGCAAACGTCAACTTTACAAACTCAATTGCCTTTGAGGCTGTAGTAGCTCTTCTGCTGGTTTAAGGGGCTGCCAGTTACTCCACAAAAATTAAAACAGAAAGCTTATCGTATAAGCTTTTTATATATGGTTGTGTTGAATCAAGTACGTAGATATTATCTTCATAAGTATGCTAATGGAGTTGTAACGGAAACACAAATAGATTAGGTCGCATCCTATAACAAGACTCATATGGTTAGCAGCAGTAGCCTCAATTTCTTAATTATATAGAAGCCTAGCCTTCGTTTAAAATGGATTTTAAATTCTCAATTACATTTTCCAATAAAATATTCCTACAATCCTTATAAAAAAATATTAAAGAAAAATATTCGCAAATATCAATGAAAGAAATTGTACAAGATAGTAAATCTATCCCTGGTAGGTAATAAATCCATTTCAACATGTTGCATGCAATGTTGTACGAGTACTATCACGCGCTCATACTAAAACCAGCAAATATAAAGACATCATACACTTGGCACAGGCCGGTAATGCACATGCCATCATATGCTCTGGAGAATTACTGACAATACAAGACAACAACGAGCACAAGAAGCAACACATATTTTAGTACACACGATGATAGTCACGCAAAAGTAGAAGTAGTAGGAGTAGCAGTATTAGTGAAATTACTAACATTCTCTCAAGTACTTGAATACACTGAAGAGAGAGGGAAAGACAGTGAGAGATAGAGAGAAAGATAGAGATAGAGAAAGAGAGAGAGAGAGAGAGAGAGAGATAGAGATAGAGATAAAGATAGAGATAGAGATAGAGAGATAAAGATAGAAATAGAGATAGAGATAGAAATAGAGATAGAAATAGAGATAGAGATATAGATATAGATAGAGATAGAGATAGAGAGAGATAGAGATAGAGAGATAGAGATAGAAATAGAGATAGAGATAGAAATAGAGATAGAAATAGAAATAGAGATAGAGATATAGATATAGATAGAGATATAGATAGAGACAGAGACAGAGATAGAGATAGAGAGATAGAGATAGAAATAGAAATAGAGATAGAAATAGAGATAGAGATAGAGATAGAGATATAGATAGAGATAGAGATAGAGATAGAGATAGAGATAGAGATAGAGATAGAGATAGAGATAGAGATAGAGATAGAGATAGAAATAGAAATAGAGATAGAGATAGAAATAGAGATAGAGAGATAGATGGAGAGTGGGATAGAGAGAGAAAGATAGATAGAGAGAGAGATAGAGAGAGAGAGAGATAGATAGAGAGAGAGATAGAGGGAGAGAGAGATATAGATAGAGAGAGTTAGATAGAGAGAGAGATAGATAGAGAGAGAGAGATAGAGATAGAGAGATAGAGAGAGAGACATAGAGAGAGACATAGAGAGATAGAATTAGAAATAAAAATAAAGAGATAGAGAGAGAGAGAGAGATAGATAGATAGAGAGATAGAGAGAGATTGATAGAGAGAGAGATAGATAGAGAGAGAGAGATAGATAGAGAGAGAGATAGACAGAGAGAGATAAAAAGAGATAAAGAGAGATAGAAAGAGATAGAGAGAGATAGAAAAAGATAGAGAGACATAGAAAGAAATAGAGAGAGAGAGATCGCGAGGAAGAACGAGAGAGAGAAAGAGAGAAGGAAAAAAATCGAGACAGAGAGAGTGAAAAATAGCCTCACGAACTGGTAACAAGGTCTTAAAACCATAGAAATGTGTGCAGCAATATATGGTAAACCCACTAAGCCCAAATGTTTCCTCATAAGTTTAGGGGTTATGTCGGCTTAAGAGCGCTTTATAAATTCCTATAATCGTTGAGTAGGCAATTGAAATAAAAATCAATTTTGAAAGTAAAGGTCAACTGGTAAAACATGCGAGCATTGTTGGCAATTACAATCCATTAGTCTAGATTACAACCTTGTTTCTCACACCACCTATGTGGTGTGTGTTAATTTTATAAATGAGTGACGGCATCTACAGTTTAAAGTCGTTTCCGAACGACAGATTTTTTAAGAATATTTGCAAGAAATCTACTGAGCGAAAGTCGATGGAGAAATATTCTTTCTTCCGCGTTTTGTTGGAGTTATATGACCTGTGATTTGAACCATATTAGACTTATGGCTAATAAGCCAACACACCTTCTACTATGACTACAGCATCTTACAGTTTCAAGAGAATGACACTTTTGCCTGCTGGGGATTTTGCAAGATTTTGATGTAAAAACGTTATGCCAATATGCCATTGTTGGAAAGAGAAAATTAAAATCAACAACATTAAATCCATATGAAATGATGCAAATGAATAGGCCTCATACATATATTTGTGTATTTATTAACTGAACATAATCCCATAAAGAAATTGTCTTTAACAAATATGCTGTCGTTACATGCATCTAAAGGAAATGCTGCAGGTAAGGTAATAATGGCAATTAATGCTTACAAAAGGTGGATTATAATAAAATTTCCCATTGTTTTACAAACATACATACAAACATAATTGTTCATTATGCCACATTGTCCTTGGCTTTATGAGATGGCAGATATGGACAAAGCAACTTTACATAAGGTTTATAACAGTAATCGATGGAGAAAATAGTTAATGGGAGGATAACTACCATTAAGGAGAAGTTTTAGGAACTAGAGAAGAAATAATAAGCTATTCTTACAGCAGTTAATACGTAGAAAGGCTAATTGGTCATTACTAATTAGTCATTAAAGGAAGACGCCGTGGTCAAGTAGGTAGTATGTTGGCTTACTTGGCCTCCAGGTTAGACATCTCCAACTAAAAGATATAAATGGTATGCCAAATAATTTTTTTTAAATGCTTAAAAAAAAAACTACTGAATATTTTCTTAAATTTAATTATTTTATTTGGAAGTCAATCCTCCCGGTTTATAATGGAAAATAATTTCATTCAAATAATGGCTACCTCGGCTCGCCATGCAGCAGCCTATGCGATCGGTCCAATTTTTAAGCACATTATCGATTGTGTGCAGTTGTATTTCACTAATGCCTTCACGAATATTGTCCTTTAAAGCGTCAATTATCACTGGCTTGACGGCGTCATACTTATCTTTGACGGCAATCCAATATAGTGAAACGGTGCCAAATCGCTTTATAAGAGTACCGCGTTATCGAAAGGCTGTCGCAATTTCAGAACCGCGTAATATGGAAACCGCGTTTTGAGAGTACCGTGTTATAGTAGGGTTGACTGTAGATTTCTTTGTCGCCATTTATGCGTTGGCCCTTTTTAAAAGCTTTTATTGAAAAGTATTCATAAAAATAAATTCTCGATTTTTTTTTACATTTTTCTAAGTATTTTGCGTCATTAAAAATGTTTTCCCCATTAAATATTAGTTACTACGACTGCAGTTATAAAAATCTATTCATTGAAACATTTTTATTTATTTCATCTTAATGTGGAGTATAAATTATTCCACAATCTTAAGATTTAAAAAGAAAAAAAAGCGTTTAAAAAGTCATGTTCTAAAAAGCCCAGTCCAAATAGAAAGTAAAAAAAAAAAATATTTTCGTTTCAAGTTTGATGGTGAAAAAGAAATGCAAGGAGGTGTTATGACTTTTTGGTCTTTAGATTTTTTATCATAGTTTTTCTTTGATGTCTTACTTGTTGTTGTTTTTAGTTTTATTTGTAATTTTCTTCTTTATGTTTTCAGTTGTTGTTGTGTAATCGTTGCCACAGTTAAATTTAGTAATTTTTCTTTAAATAGAGTGCATAAATATGCTCTCTTTTTATGGATAATAAGCAGCATATAAGCAACGTATATTTGATGGTATGCTCTCATGTACACTAATACCCCGGTCTCGTTCAGCATCTGCTTCGCAGTTGTGTCTTAAAAATTTCTGTGACTTCGAAATTGCATCGTTTTTGTTTCAGTTTGTGTCGCATGTTTCGAAGTTGTGTCGTTAGTGCTTCGATTTGCGTCGTTAATACGAAAATGTTTGTTTAAAGCTAAAACAGAAAAAGGGGATTTCCCATTTAATCTAGTGCAAATTCGAAGTTGTGTTTTTTAAAACTTCTGTGACTTCGAAGTTGCGTCGTTTTTGTTTCAGATTGCGTCGCATGTTTTGAAGTTGCATCGTTAGTGCTTTGATTTGCGTCGTTAATACGAAAATGTTTGTTTAAAGCTAAAACAGAGAAAGGGAATTTCCCATTTAAATCTAGTGTAAATTAGAAGTTGTGTCTTTTTAAAATTTCTTTGACTTCGAAGATGCGTCGTTTCTATTTCAATTTGCGTCGCATGTTTCGAAGTTGCGTCGTTTTTGTTTCAGTTTGCGTCGTTAATATGATAATATTTGCGGAAAGCTAAAACAGAAAAAGGGGATTTCCCATTTAAATCTAGTGCAAATTCGAAGTTGTGTTTTTTTTTAATTTCTGTGACTTCGAAGTTGCGTCGTTTTTGTTTCAGTTTGCATCGTTAATATGAAAATGTTTGTACAAAGCTCAAACAGAAAAAGGGGATTTCCCGTTTAAGCCTAATGATAGATATAATCTGATGGTTGCATATTATAGGTCGTTAGTAAATTAAATATTTTTTTATTGAAAAATCTATTTTTTTCAGCTAAAATTATGAATCTCGGAACCAATTAAATGAAAATCAATGCAAATGTATGGAAAATCGTGCTTCGTTTCGGTTTGCGTTGCGTTTTTTCAGGTCCTATTAGCAATGCAAACCGGGGTATTAGTGTATTTGCAAGTGTTTGTGTACATCATTGGCGTAGCATTTTATTGATGACAGAAATGTTTGTTTGTATACTTTGAAAACATTCAACATATGTTTGTTTGTTTGTTTGTGCACACAATAATGGATTTTTTTTCTATAACAATGAGTGGCTTTTATGTCATAAACAGTGAGTAAAATTTTTATGGTTCATAACGCATGACTTCTTAGAATAAAATTTTTCCAGTTTATTTTTACTATAGGAATGTTAGTGTGCATATGTCCATATTTATGTATGTTTGTAAATCTGTTTCCATTTGTGATGTTATTATTTGGCATACATGAGGTGTTGGTTTCATTTAGTTCCTCATTGCACTCTCTTTACTTGGTTGTTTTTCTTCAGTTTTTATGGCCTTTATTGCCTGCTTTTATTTGATGGCAATAGTAGCAACTAAATGGCGTTGGCTGTTGTACTTAGTGACTCCTATATGTCTTACAGTAGCTTTTAAAGAGTTTTATTAAGCGTTTCAAAATGTTTGTTTAAGAATTTTCTCTTTATTAATGGAAATATTTCATTTTGTAAAGGATTTTGAATTGTAAATCTTCAATATTTAAAGTCTTTAATGGAATATATTTAATTTCAAAACATATGAAATACTTGAAAGTAAATATATTCCATTATAATTGCCAAAGTCTATTAGGTAGTCTGTGGACTTATTAGACGTACGACCCAAGTTTAAATTCCAGGTCAGACGTAGAAATGAAAATATTAAAATATTTCTTCGTTGACTTCCTCTCAGCAGATTTCTGGCAAAACTCGGAGAGTAAATAAAATGACGATGAAAAGTTTCTCTCAAATCTGTCGTTCGGAGTCGACTTTAAATTGCGGGTACCCCACTCAAGTATGTAATTAAAGCATATAACATAAGTGGTGTGAGAAACTAGGTTGTAAATACAAATTATGTGTATATGGATGTATGTGTGTATGTTTGCAAATATATTCTATTAAAGCCGTTAAATATTGAAATTTAGCCAAAATTATATATTACAGCTCACAGACATAGCTGCCAGATACATCAAATCGTCAAATATTTGAAAAAAAAAATCGCCGAAGTCGTCAATGACATTCATTGAAGTCGTAAAAAAATTGTCAAAAAATAAATAATTAAATTGAATGGTTTTTAAAAACAAAAACATATAAAGTCAATATTAAGCATCAATAATATTGCAACACCTATACCTATATGGGGTGTAAATATTTGGCAGTCAGAAGATCTTGACTTATTTGGGCGGGAAAATTCATTCTGATATTCGCTGGAATTCACAGATTTTTCAGTGCCTTAAGACGTTCCAATAAATACCAAACTTCATCTGATCTACTTTCAAATTACACCATTTATAACCGACGGAAAATGGAACACAACTCTCATGTATGGGTAGCCCCTTAAAGTCTACTTTGAGCCATTTTGACCGTATACAGGTGTAGTAGGTCGTTAATCACGATAGTGTGTTCAATTCCATTGTACTATCGCTACTACAATAAATATTACTCGGGCGACTTGTTTATGAAAATCATGTATTCCTATGTAACATTAGTCTTTCACAGCCATCACATCCGTATGTAGTCGATTGGCCAGTGTATCGCACACTGCATTACCGACAAAGTTCGTTTGTTACAAATACTATTAGTATGTGGAACTACCTTCCTGCAGAGATCTTTCCTGTTGCTTATGATAAAAAAATATTCAAACCTAGTGTCCATAAACACTACTTCCTCATTCCTATAATATATTTTCCTAGTTCCAAAAACAATGCCATTCCTTAAGTGTTGGTCGTAATGAAAAAAAAAGATAAAGGCACTTGCCTTTGGTCTTCCGATAGTAATATTATAAGCTCTAATCGAATTTTTAAAATTGTCTGTGATGATAAATCGTAAAATATGGCAGCTATGCTCACAAATGATATCGTCATCGAAGCTTATTAGTTAATGTATTAATAATTTGAATTTTCACTTCCACTTATACAAAGTTTTTGTACAACGGGTCAATTTCGACCTCCAAGTATTGTACTTGTCTTCAGTGATAAGTACATGTCCCCTATATAAGGTTCTACTCCGCTGACTTACTAGAAGTTTGAAGAGTCCAGAAGAGCTTGTCGAAAATACAGTGAGAAAACTCAAATTTTATCATTTAAGGGGAGTGCCCGAAAAAATTTGACAATATTACGAAATTTTTTTATAGAATTTTTTCTTTCTGTAACAATTTTAACAATTGGCAATGAAACAATTTTTGAAATAAAAATAACAATAAAATATCAATGATAATTTTTTTATGCACAGTCCTCTTAGACTGTGGCAACTACAATACCCAATGGAATTCCCACATACATACACATACATAATTTAGCATTACAATACTTCAGCCAACATTACGGCCTAGCTTCTCAAATTGCTTATGTTGTGTACGTTAATTTTATACATCAGTAGTCGGACCTAAAGTTTCAAGTCAAATCCGAATGACAAATTTTTGTGAAACTTTTTCATGAAGGTTTATTTACTCTTAGAGTTTTTGCCTGAAATTTGAGGAGAGGAAATTGAAATATTTTTCCATATTTTCGTTTTGAAGCCTTACGAACCCGGGACCTAACGTCTAATAAGCCAACACACTACCTAATAGACTTCAGCGACTTCTATTGTTTATTGTTTGTTATCGTTTACAATTATCAGATATTTTGCCCAACCTATTTGAGTTTTTCCATAATTTTTTTATGTGCTTTTTACCGGAAAAAAATCGCTCCATCGGCATTACTTTTCTGTTTGCAAATGAAACTGACCTACATTAACTAAACCAATGATGACCCATATTACTAAAAATCCAAGTGTATATGTTAAGATTCAACTCTCTTTCCTTTACAACCTAACGAAAAAGAGGCGAAAATGTAAAGAGCACTTAAATTGCTCTTACAATTTAAATCATGTTATTGAGAAACTGTTATGTTAAGTGTAAAGGAATGCTAAGGAAATAAATAAAAATAAACATGTTAAGTTTTGTTTAACATTAAATGTTAAAGGCTATTTAAAGAAGTGTTACATGGGAGCACACATAGGAGTTAATTTTAAAAACTTTCTTTACTGGCTGTAAGGAGTCATGCTGTTAAGAAACGTAAGTTTACAGAAAAATGTAAGATTAACTAACAGTTCTGTTTTATTTAAGAAGGATTTCTTGTACTTAAAAGATTTCAAACAAAGTAAAAAGAAAAAGTCATGTTAAGTGGAAAGACATGTTACAAATAAATTAAAGTAATGTGAGTGCTTAATCTTTTAACATACATGGGACACTGGGATCCCAAACCTTTCATCATTGAAATCTTTATTTGGAACAAGAACATAAGATTACTTAAGTTAAACGCTACTCATATTCATGCACCTTCATGGTGGTAGATGATACAGGAGCCACCCCAGTGGACTAGATGCTGTGTTGGCCTATTAAACGCGAGTTTATGGTACAAAACAAAAATTAGAATATTTTCCAATTCATTGAATTACAAACTACTAACGCATTGTGGTTAGTTTTTTTTTTTTTCGTAATCATAAGTTTCTTCTCTATACAATAAGCCCTCAATTTACCAATTATTTTTTACACCTAGTGCACTAGGGCGTATAATTATTAGCAAAGAAATTTCACAGCAATCATACGCCTGAGTATATATGCCCATGGAATTCTTTGTAACTTTTTAAAAAAAATTTTTTTTTTAAAATTTAAAAACAATTTTTTTAGCCAATTAATGCATATTCATTAATGCATAAAATATCAAAAAATAAAACAACAAATATGAAAAAAAAATATTCGTTAAAATATTATGCATCAATGAATTGATCACAGGACACGTGTAAATTTACATTTTATTTCATGAAAAATAAAGGTTCAAATAAATTTGTTTTATAGATTTGTGTTGATAAAAAAATCTTAAGAGGGGCAGCAACCATTACCAAAAAAAAAAAAAATAATTTGTTTTTTTCGTTTCATTAACAGGGTAACTGGGGAAATCTTCAGCTGCATAAATAGAGAAGAGTGGCAACCATATTGCTTATTGATTTGTTCGAATTGGCCACCTTTGGAACGAAATTATGGCCTTCAAACGGCCGCCAAAGCCAGCACAGGGTGCTTGAAAGTGGCTCTGCGGTATTTCATCCCATTCCCGAAGAAGAATCGTCTTCAGATGATCGATACTTTGGTAATTTTTAGTGAGAACCTTACTCTCCAAAATGCCCAGGCGCAAAAGTCCAACGGATTGAGATCCGGAGATTTTGGTGGCCAATGTGCGGTAGAAATGAAGCATGGAACCTCCATTTTTAAGCCATTCTTGGTTGATGCATGCCTGAAGTGCGATGTTGCTGGTCATGTCATTGGCAATGTACTATGGTCTAGCGGCTGAAATGTTTGTTGCTCAGAGTCTTCAATACTGTCTTTAAGATATTTTCCCTATAATGTTCGGCATTTATTTTGACCCCACGGTCGATGAATACGAGCAGGGAGCAACCATTGGCCATACGGTAGCCCACACCATTACCATCAGCGGCGCTTGAGTTCTGGTGGCCAATCTCAGGTGTAAGCTTTCAGCTGACCTCTTTGGCAAGTAAACCCGATAATTTTGTTCACAAACTCCTCAATTTGGAATGACTTCTCATCGAAGAAAACCAAATTCAGGTAACTGGACCGCTACTCTGCCTATTGAGATCATACTAGTCAATAGGTAAGAATGGTTCTACCCTTGATTTTCCCCCTGAAACCATTTTTGTTGGTAATGGCGGAATCAAGATAAACGAACTCACTAACTGACATCGAAAGAGTAGGAGGCTGTAATGTGGGGTCCCTACTTGTCGATAATATATACCACATTTTACACTCATTTACTGCCAGAAACATCTTGATTGATACTCGTTTAATAGCGCTAAGGTTAGGTTATGTTAGGCTAGGTTAGAGGACGTGTACTTGTCAATGGTGACAAGTACAGTACTCGGTCGAATTGACCCATTGTACAACGTCCTAGCTTCTCACACCACTTATGTTGTGCACGTAAATTTTATACATGAGTGGCGAGACCTACAGTTTAAAGTCGATTCCCAGCGACAGATTTTTTCTGAGAAGCATTTCATGGCAATTCTTACTCTCAGAGTTTTTGCCAGAAATCTGATAAGATGAGGTCGGTTTGATGTCTGGACCCGGGCCTTTCGTCTAATAAGCCAACACACGACCTACTAGACCACGGCGACTTCAAATAGCGCTAAAGGCAGCAGTAACATCTTGCTTGGTAGGCCTTATGATGTGAATGTTTTTTTTTTGCGAATGCAAGCAACTGAATACTTTTGTAGAAAACAGCACAATTCGCAATAGCCTTTCACAGAACATTTACCATAACGAAATTGAAGAGGTCGCATGATAAGGCATCGACTTACCAGGAACTTCGGAGAAGTTCATGCCTATATTGGCGCAACTAAAGAAATTTTGCATTTTTCTTCACAGGAATATCGTGCTTTGACATCGCAACAAAAATTTTACATAGAACTTCTGCAGGATATGACGTATTGTGCTGGCCTTACTAGGCATGAAACTACACTGATAAGGCCCAATCAGTGTTTGGACTGAAGCCATTCTGTCGTTTGATTTATACGCGTGTAAGTAACTTATGTGCGATAAAGGGAAAGCTTCTGCCTCTGTAGTTGGCGGATATCGTGACATCTCCTAAAAACGTAACAGAAACTTAATCTTAATCGAGCAGAAATAACAAGATTAAGATAAACTTCAAGCTGTCTTTGTGTGATTATGAATTTTATTATGGAAAATAAAATTTTCCACGCAATATTATATGCTCTGCTGCCTCTAAACTAAAGCATATCTCAGCTGACAACTGAAACGTTTTATAATGGGAATGAATATGAGAAAGTAGAAAGAGAGAGAGAGAGAGAAAATAAAGGAAAATATGCCAAGGATCCTAAAACTACAGCCAGCGATAGTTTACCAGCAAAAAGATGAAAAATATCTTTATTTATGGATCAGTTCATTTATTTTCGTTTTAGTTTTTTTTCTTTTATCTCACATGTATTAGAATAACAGTTTACTCTTCATTTATCTCTTTATTTCCGTTTTTTTTTGTCTTTTATTTTTTAACTCCAACTACATACTGTAGTGTATATTTGTTTAGTTTTTTTTATAATGTTTACTTGGCAACACATGCTAACACATGAGTAGGTATTTGCAATTGTTTTGATGGGGGAGTTTTACATGATAGTACTGCTGCAAATACACTAATACCCCGGTTTGCGTCGTCTCGTTTTGCGTCTGCTTCGAAGTTGCGTCTTGTTAAAATTTCAGGGATTTCGAAGTTGCGTCGTTTTTGTTTCAGTTTGTGTCGCATGTTTCGAAGTTGCGTCGTTACTGCTTCGATTTTCGTCGTTGATACGAAATTTTTTGTACAAAACTAAAACAGTAAAAGGCGATTTCTCGTTTAAATCTAGTGCAAATTCGAAGTTGTGTCTTAAAAATTTCTGTAACCTCGAAGTTGTGTCGTTTTTGTTTCAGTTTGCGTCGCATGCTTCGAAGTTGCGTCATTAGTGCTTCGATTTGCGTCGTTAATATGAAATTGTTTGTATAAAGCTAAAATAGAAAAAGGGGATTTCCCGTTTAAATCTAGAGCAAATTCGAAGTTGTGTCTTAAACATTTCTGTGACTTCGAAGTTGTATCGCTTTTGTTTCAGTTTGTGTCGCATGTTCCGAAGTTGCGTCGTTAGTGCATCGATTTGCGTCTTTAATATGAAATTGTTTGTACAAAGCTAAAACAGAAGAAGGCAATTTCCCATTTAAATCTAGCGCAAATTCGAAGTTGTGTTTTAAAAATTTCTGTGACTTCGAAGTTGCGTCATTTTTGTTTCAATTTGCGTCGCCTGTTTCGAAGTTGCGTCATTTTTGTTTCAGTTTGCGTCTTTAGTATGAAAATGATTGTACAAAGCTAAAACAGAAAAAGGAGATTTCCCGTTTAAGTCTAATGTAAATACATACATGCATAAGTATTTATGTTATCTGATGGTTGCAAGTTATAGGTCGTTAGTAAATTAAATATTTTTTATTGGAAAATCTATTTTTTCAGATAAAATTATGAATCTCAGAACCAATTAAATTAAAATCAATTCAAATATATGGAAATTTGTGCTTCGTTTTGCGTCGACGCAAACCGGGGTATTAGTGCACTTCCAAATATTTCTGTGGAATTTTTTAAACTCTTATAATGAAATTGTTAGCCTTGAAGACAATCAGTGTTAAACTTTTGCACCGAAAGAATATAATTTTCCTGAAAAGTTTATAAAATTACCGGACAATATGAAACACCCCTTTGCATCAAAACTAAGGGAAAAGAAAAGAATTTCAACAAAAACTTCCAAATCGTAAAATACAGTCAGAAAAAGGACAAGAAATGAAACTCAAGTGATGATTGAGTAAATGAAATAAAGCAAATTGAATGTCAACATTGGATAAATAAAAAAACAGTTTGAGGAACCAAATATTATCTGAAAAGAAAAAAAAAAAAAAGATTCGAATGATAAATTCATTTGCAAATTAAAAAAAGACAAAAACACTGTCTCCTCTAACACTCAACTCTATTAAGTTTTGTTTTTTCTAAAGTTCTAATGTGCAATCTTTTATTTCAATATTTAGCTGGTAATCAGTATTTTATCCTGTGTTCCTTTTGTGTGGTTATTGTAATGTTATAATGCAATTTTCCACGCTAATTTATCTAGTAACCTTGCTTTACTTATTATTTAAGCTTTATATTACTTATACTATGTTCACGTATGCAATTTAATTGTGACCATATTCGTTTAATTGAAAACAATATTTTAACCGTTCAGGTAGAATAAATATATGCGAATATTCAGCTTACTCAATATTCATTTGACAGCTGGTAAGCAAAACAGCTGGTTGAAACAACAACATTGTTTTTGTTTTATTCGTTGTTTTTTGTTTTTTTTTTTTTTTGTGATCGTCACTGTTGATATCGGAGTTGTTAAATATCAACAGGAAGTGTTCGGTTGCTTATAATATGCTCACTGAACAAACTAATGACAGTGCTGTATTTAATGTTTCACTCAATATTAGCACAATTAGCCTTTAATAGAGCAATAATTAATTGAGATTTTATGTGCAATATTGAGAACAATATTGGCTGCTTAATTGAGCTAAAAAGGATAATATTTCGGTAAACTACGTACGTACATATGCGATAACAGAATCATTCGTTTTGATTCTGTACTACTCGGGGATAATGATAACTTTGCTCCTATAACACCTTTTCGAAAAATGACCTGAACGCCTTTTAGCTTTTATTGATGCCAAAATTCGCTGTAAATCAGTAACTAATTGAATTTTATGGTCATTATAAATTTCGTGATCCACTGTAATCTACGTGTGTAGCAACTACTTACAACCGTTTTTGTAGAAACCCGTATCCGGGAAACCAGAGAGGAACCCAACACAAAGCATTGTTATTGACATAATTGATGTTCTATTGCTATGGGAAACTTTTTTCCTCACATGCCGTTGTAAATAAATTTTTTTAACGAAATATAACAATGGTTTGTGCCATTAGGTTTCAGCCAGCCCTCAATTGAGAGCGTTACTGATGGGAGTGACAATAAGTTGCTCCATCTAAACAATTGGAAACTTATAAATCTCAGCAAAGCAAGGGTGCCAGATCCCGCAACCTGACATGAAGTGTTTGATTTTTACGTAAAAAACCCTACTGCAACGTTTATCATGTCATAAATTTCATAAAAGTAATAATGAAATGTAATAATATAAAATAGTTTTTATTAAAATGAATTAAAATAAATCAAAATATTAAAATTTTTTAACAAAATCTATCAATAATTGTGAAAATACTATGGAGTACAAGTATGTATTAAAAGTGATACATAGGCTAGGATAATGAAGTTTTTTTAAGGCTCGATCTACGGTTAAAATGTTTTTTAAGTCGCTGTACTCTAGTATTTTATTAGACATAGGACCACGGTTCAAATTCCATGTTAAACATCTCCAGCAAAACGAAATATGAAGAAAATAGTTCTTTGGCGACTGACTCTCAACAGATTTCCGGCAAAAATTCTGAGAGTAAATAAAAATTGCCATCAAAAAATTTCTCAAAAATCTGTCATTCGCAGCCGACTTTAAAACTGACACCACTTTCCACTCGTGTATAAAATTAACACACCCACCGTAAGTGGTGGTAATCGAGACTGCACGATTTTAGTATCAAATTAAGTATGCGGGTAGGTTTTTTAATAAAATTAAAAAAACAAATAGGACTTATGAGTATTGTTTGTACAATAATTGCACAAACCATTACGATTATAAAATTCTATTAATTTAAATATTTTAATTAAAATTAATACCTGTTTTTAAACAACTTCCTTTAAATTTAAAATCTAGATTAAATTTAAAATCTAGGTTAAATTTAAAATCCTTTACTGAAAAGTTTTTTTTTATTTCTTTTTTTTTTGTGGTTCTCCTAAAGACCTGAAGTATAATTCAATACTTTTACCACACATACATACATAAGTTGCCAATCATGTGTATAAGTAGGTGTCCACTCAAGAGAGTGATTTTTAAAATTCGTAACCTTTTGCTTTCACTAAGACGACAGAGTGTATTCAAATTTGATATCCACAAGATATACGAATTTTTTGTTCGTTTGAAAGCCCTATTTTGACGGCTGCTTGTGGTTGTGTACACCTACAAAGTGTCTAATTTTCAATGGTCCTTGCTTATAAATCCAACTGAATTTTAACTGACGGCATGGGTCATATTGGCTTTGAGGACCGCTCAGTTTTGTAGCTTATTCGTATACATATTCGACCTAAGAAAATTCTCAAAAAAAAAAAACAAATTCTAATGGGGTCAAATCGCACGATATCGGTGGAATGCTTACAGTTTACGTTTTTTAGGGGATGGCCCCTACTCACATAGTGCATTGTGCAGGTTTAGGAAAATAGGTTACAGGAAGGTGGAAAGAGGGACATTTGATTTAAACTTAACAATATCGTAGTTGACGGGAAAAACCCTCGCAGAAAGATCATTCCACAAGCGAGCAGTGCGGGCAAAAAATTAATTCGCCCTGTAATGCATTGTGCGGTTCACTGGATAATCAACCACAAAAGGATGTGCTCTGCGAGAAGCTCGAGTACCACGTAAAAATATGTGATTATCGGGAACCAAGCCCCTTATCTCTCGAGAACACCTCCCATTACAGTACCGATAGAACAATGGAACACACGCCACATTGCGACGATGCTCCAACGAATCAATAGAGTTGTCATTAATAAGCACCTGTGCCCTCTCCTGTACGCGGCTACAGTTCATGTGAGATACACATGCTCTCAAATCACTTGTGGTGAATATTAAATGCTAGACGACCTGTGTGGCACGTAGTACTGTCGTCCCGATAAAAGTCCATGTTGTTGTCCTCCACATCATCCCACTTAAGGCAAAATATATTGATCATTGTCGATCTATAGTGTCATTATTAGTGATAACTTGGCCAACATTGTCCTCAAGGAAATTTGAACCGATGGTTCCATCAGCCTAAATTGTATACAAATCAGTGACATGCTTCGTTGTCAGTGATTAATTACATTCAGTTCCAGTTAAATTGAATTTTTGTCTAGAGCAGATTCAATGAAAGTCAAAGACCAACTGCTTTATAGCCCATTTACCAAACAAACGTCTATGGTCGCTTACATTCTGTTCGTGGGTGAGTTGAATGTTGTACGACTGCAGGCCTAAGTTTGGACACAAAATTCATCAAGTTGCGGTCTAAGAAAGAGAGAGATCTTGTAAGCGACGTGAACACTCCAGCATGCTCTCAGCGAAAGAGGCGAAAGTTCTGCAAAACTTTCTTTTTGTCGACAGATGTCTGTCGCCGTAGTCTAGTAGGTAGTGTGTTCGCTTAAGAGAACTAAGTCCTGTAGTTCAAATCCCAGGTCAGACATTAAAACAGTCAGATTTCTGCCAAAAACTCTGCGATAAATCAAACTACCATGGAAAGCTTCTAAGAAAAATCTGTCGTTCGGAGTCGACTTTAAACTGTAGGTCCCGCCACGCATGTATAAAATTAACGCACACAACAAAAGTGGTGTGAGACGTTAGATTGTAATCCTGTCTAAAGGGTTGTAATGAGCAATTATGCTTGCATGTAGTATGTCTTCTGGCCTTTTTCCTTTGCAGCAGAGTTACAAAAAAATCAAATCCTTTTGGCAGGCAAACCGAAAGAATTGGCGTTCAGGCAATAATATCAGCAGGAATTTTGAGTCTGAGGGAAAGGAAGAGACTGTCAGTTATTCTTTTGTAATGAAAAGGCGGTGGTTTCTTATCCCCAACTTTCTCGCTTCCTTGACAGGGCTCGCAAATATAAAGATTACTGCAATAGCTGGACTTATTTTGAACTGGAATTAAGGAGTGCGCACGAAAAAAACTGGACTTACACTTTTCATTATAGAAATAAAACTAAGTTGCGGATTTTTTTCGTTTTATATTTCAATTAAATTAAATAATATTTGAATTATTTTGTGTATAAAATTTTTTTCTGACAAAGGTCTTAGAGCATCCAACTTTTTGAGCCACTTTTCTTTCAACACATGTTAGGGGATGTTTTAGAAAATCCTTTTTTCTTCCATTTCCATGCTTCCTCTCAATACTCAAACACTCCTTATATTGTTTTATTCTTGCCTTAGAAACTGTTTTTTGGTAAACACCTACGAACCTAGCAATCGTTTTGGGGTAAACGACGCGGTTTTTCATTGAAAATTTCAATTATTTTTTTACGACATTCTTGTTGGGTGCCCATATTCAAAAAAAACTATTTTTGCTATTGCAATGACATTTAGCACGTGGATTTTGAAACAGATTACTAACAAAAACAACGTAACGGTATTCATTTTTTTTCAATTACGATAAAAGTTATAAGCTTATTTTTTTCGTGCGCACTCCTTAGTTTCCTTCAAAGTGTATTTGATTCCCGTTTTGAATATAACCTCTCGTCTTATAAGTAACTCTTATGATGACCATGTCATATCACAAATTAAGCTTACGTTGCAATTTTTTCTTTCCATTTACTAACCGATTTAATCAATCGAGTTTCATTCTCTTCGTATTGAACACTTACAATCCACTTTTTCGACACCCTATAATTTCAAATCACTTGTACTTTGGAAAATTATTTCTGATTTTATTTTCTCCTTTTTGTTTAGGGAGACATTTTTTAGGAGTTTTCAAACTAAACAGAATTTTTTTTTTCGTTCATTCTGTTGCTGTAGATGTTATTGAGGATTGTTTGCCACATCATGCATAGTTTCATGCCACACACATGTTTGACATAGAGAAACCCTTACATATGCAATCTTTACAAATAAAGTTGTTGCTGTTGATGATGTTGCTCTTATTGTTGTCATTATGTAATGGTTGTTGCTTCTTTTTTCTTTTTTTTGATGTGTTGCAGCAATTTGTCGACACATAAAATGTTATTCAAAGAGCGTAGGAGTACTAGTTGTAGTGGAAGAACAGAAAATTTTCATGCTTTTATGCATCACAAGTTTACAACACAGTTGACATCATTTTTTTTTATTCTTTTATAAACTCGGATTGTATTTTATTTTTATTATTCTGTAAATACTTGTTTTTATTATTGTTGTTGTTGTTGAATATTGAAAGGTCACACAGAAATTTATTTTTCTTCACATACTGCATCTCTCTGGTGTTGCAGGGAATGTTACCTAAATTGAAACCAAATTCAAAACATAGTCAAAATCGAAAACGAATTTAAAGGGATTGGTACCAAGGCTGAGTGCCTACTACATCGTGCTTCAGGCGGATGTGATGGCAATTTACCGGGCCGCTCAATGAATCCTCGTCAATGATGCTCCTTTCAGTCGCGTCGCGATCTTCTCGGACAAACAGGCCGCGATAAGATCTCTGTTAGGTTTCGTGATTAACTCTAGGATCGTTAGGGAATGTGGCCGCTATCTCGACCTTGTCTCAGGGCGCTTCACCAGTGTCTCTCTGGTGTGGAGCCCCTAGCTCGCCAGAGCTGGTGCACTCCTTCCGGAATCCTCTTCTGTTGAATTGGGTATGCCACTTGCCTCGGGAGGTTTCTTCGGAACCTCCTACCTATCCTGGGTCAATGAGGAGTCCTGCTCCACCGCTAGACTCACCTGTCCCAGGATGGGTGGAAGGCGTACCAACCGATTTCTTGGTCTCGGTCGTGATGTCATCTCAACTGTAGTGGCCGTGCTTACGGGTCATTGCATCACGGGTAGACACGCTGAGAGAATGAGGCTCCCTTTTAACGACTTCTGCCATAGATGCAGATCCACTGAGGAAGACGAAACTGTTATTCACTATCTTTGCCAGTGCCCTTCTCTTGCTGGGTTATTTGGCTCCCCATTCCTTGTGAGCTTAACGGAGCTATCATCTATTAATATCAAGGATATAGTTTCGTTTATCAAAGTTTCTGGCTGGTTTTCCAGTGCGGGTTAGTCGTGCTTTTGTTGTGCAGTACTTGAGTTGACCAACTTTTTCCTTTTCCCTGATTTGGTGGAATTTGGTTAGTGCAAGGACTGCTTTCACCCGTGGCATCACAACGGGCCGCTATGCGTGCTCAAGTGAGCTTTATGATATCAAAGCTACCACTCCTACCTAAACTAACCTAACCTAAGGTTGAGTGCAGCTGTATGCCATGGACTAATGAAAATCGGAAAAATCCTATTTGAAAAGAAAATTAATTGAGTTTCAGAAAAATACAAAACTGATACCTGTCAGGATGGGTTAGGTTTGGTAGGAGTGGTGACTTTGATACCAAAAGCTCATTTCAGCACGCATATCAGACCTTTGTGAGGCGTCGAGCAACGCAGTCACCGTACTGGCTAAATTCCACTGATCTCACGGAAGGTATTGGTCAGCGCAGGTGCTGCGCACTAAAAGCACGATCACAGTGCCCATGCTCATAGTAGGTCACTGTGTTATGGAAAGTTTTGCGGAAAGTCTAGTAGGTAGTGTATTGGTTTATTAGACGAAAGGCCCGAGTTCAAACCCCAGGTCAGACATCATAACGAAAATATGAAAATGTTTCTCCGGCGACTTCCTCTCACCAGATTTCTGGCAAAAATTCTGAGAGTAAATATAATTGCCATGAAAAACATCTTTAAAATCTATCGTTCCGAGTCGACTTTAAACTGTAGGTCCTGCCACTCGTGTATAAAATTAATGCACACAACATAAGTGGTGTGCGAAGCTAGGTTGTAGTCCAGACTAAAGTGTTGTAATGACCAATGGCACAAGCAATTTGTTTCCCCAACGCAGAGGTAATGGAAACTGGTTACCGAGATTGTGCGACATGAGTCCATTAGACTTTTTCTTGTACTGCTTTTCTTACGTCACTAGTATTTGTAACACTATTTGTGTGCGTGATTCTTTTTACTTTTTTGAAAAACATTTCGTTTGAATTCCTGGTATTTGTGGCAGTTTAACTTTGAAATTTTAATCAAAAATCTAGTGGAAACTGCTAATTCTCTAGCAATAATTGCTGACAGTTTGTTAGCATTTGTTTGGCAATTGCATTGCAATTTAACGCATATTTGCACGTTTTAACGCGTCTTATTTTAAAAATAAATGTCTCCGCAGCATATATTAAAAAGTGTTTAAAAACAAGTTAGAATAAAAAAGAAAAAACTTATTCAGAAGGGCAATTTTCGTTTTACTACAAGAAAGGAATTTCTATTAGAATCGTTTTACACGTTCTCTTCTTTTTTTTTGTAATTCTCCATTATTTTTCTCTTCAAGTGACATTATTTAAAATGTAATAATTTTTTTCACTTCCGCTTCCGCTTCTTAACATTATTTCATGACATTAAATTGTAGGTTTGAAAATCGCCAAGAATTTAATATTGTTTGGAGGTAAATTTCGCTTGGGATGCCCAACAATTTTAATGAGAATACCTTTGCGCTGTCTTATCTCATTTAAAAAAAGTGGAGAAGAACTAAGAAAAGAATCTGGTTAACGGCATAACGAGAAGGAAAATGTTTAAATTCCAGCTTAAAGGCTATAATAAATGTTAAACGTTGTTATTTCCCTTAAGAAATGATAGAAAGAAAGAAAAAGAATGAGACAGTTGTGACGTGTAAGAGCACAGGATATTAATTCCCACTTGAGTGGCAGTTTGAAAAAAAAAATGTTGGAACCGACATTTCCTATTTTCATTTAGGCAAGTGATTTATGTTCATATACACTAAATAGCTTAGCTTTGATATATTGTTACGAAAATGTAAATGAAAAATCAAGATACTGGTGTTTATACAAACATGTCACGAACATTCGACTTCAAGAATATTCTTCAGGCTGTTTACTCTGGCATATAAAAGGCAAAGCAAAGCAGGAGAGTAAGTTAGTGAAGTTCAGTCAGTCTTGTGTAAAGACGCGGTGCGTTTAAAGAGATTAATCTTTGTTTGACGATCTCCGCTATAAAGTTAAGTCGAATAATTCTCTAGTAATTGTTATTGCTTATGTAAAGGATGTAAACAGAGGAATAACAAATCAAGCAATTGTTGTTGTTTACATCAAGTTGTGAACACTGACACACAGAAATTTGCAAATAAAAAAGAATTTTAATTAAAAACAAAACAAAAATTTATTTTTATTTTATTTTGCAATCTACGAGCTCATATTTTAAACGTTTTTAAAAGGTAAAAGCTGGTAGATTGAATTGAATGCTTTGCAATCTCTATCATAAGACCGTTTTAATCGATATTAAGATAGACTTTTAATACAATGCAGATTTGAGATTCTGAAAATGAGAAGTTTATTGAAGTACAGTATTCCCTCGATTTATGTCGTAAAATGTTTCGGAATAAGGCGACGTAAATCGAATTTCAAAGAACTCATATTAACAGAAGCATTTATTTGTGTACATTTTACAAAAAGAAACTAAAATAATTAAATTTTTATTCTATGTATTGAATTTTTGTTAAACAGGGAATTCCCCTGATTTTGTTTATAAACAACAGAGGCGACGTAAATCGAATGACGACGACAATCGAAATTGAAGGGAACAAAATTTTTGAGAACGTTAATCGAAATAACGTAAATCGAGACCATGTAAATTGAGGGAATACTGTAATAGCTTTTATGTTTGATGCTGTATCGGCCCTTTCGTTAAGCACCACCTTTTTTTAAATGTAAATAAAATTAAATGTGTGCCAGTAGTCTAGTAGGCAGTGTGTTGGCTTTGTTGACGTGAGGCCTCGGTCTAAACCCCAAAACGAAAATATGAAAAAATACTTCATCGGCAATAACTCTTAGCAGATTTTTGGCAAAATGTATGAGAGTAAAAGAAAAAATTGCCATGAAAATTTTCTCAAAAATCTGTTATTCGGTATACGACTTTAAATTTTAGGTGCCGCCATTCATGTATGTATGTGGTGTGAGAAGCTAGGCCTTATTCTAGACTAAAGGGTTGTAATGACCAATTATGTTAAAAGAGATGATTTATCGTTTACTGAAACAGTGAGCATAAATAGTCTTCTCGGTCGGACGATTAAGGCGGTCATTAATTGCCAGTATGTAGCTCCTAGAGAATATCTCTGTTGTGTTGTTGAATAACAACTATTTTAGTAGATGTAGCTTCAACAAAATGACCGTTATCATACCATACATTACAACTAGGGATGCCAAACAGGATCGTTTTTAAAAATCCCGGGATTCGGGATTTTGTAAATCCCGATCCCGAAATCCCGTGATATTTCGGGATCCTAAAATCCCGAAAAATCAAGGGAAAATTCTCGATTTTCTCTTAATAATAAAAGTATTTTGTTAACAAAATCATTTGTATTCCAATTATTTATATGCATATGCATTAGTTTTAAGAAAATTATATGGATTCCAACGAAAAGATTAAAGCATCCAACATGTGATCTCATAGGCTTGAACAAATTTTGTTGTCAACGTACCCTGCCTGAAAAATACTTCTCGCAATCAACATTTGTTGGTAAAATAAATATTCACCTCTACCACCTCCTGATGTAAATAAATCTATTTCTTTGGACAGTTGAGTATCTAAATCAGTTACCCTTTTAATTCGTTTTATAGGGCTTTTGCATTCTTCGATGACATCAAATAATTTTTTTTTCAATGGAAGCAGGGTTTTCCTCATCTGAGATGCTATTATTGAAGTCAAATGATATAGAATTTTTTTCCAGAACCTTTTTTAGGGTTAAAATACATATGAATTCACAATCCCGAAAATCCCGAAAAATCCCAGGATAAGTTTTTAAAAATCCCGGGATTCGGGATTTTGTGAATCCCGAAAATCCCGGGATTTCGGGTTTCGGGATATCCCGATTGGCATCCCTAATTACAACCCCTTAGTTACAACGACCCAGTTTCTCACGCCACTTATTGTGTGTGAGTATTCGTTTTATTCATGTGTCGGATTTTTGAGAGATATTTCATGGCAATTTAATTTTTGTTTCAGAGTTTTTACCAAATATCTGCTGAAAGGAAGTTGCCAAAGAAATAAGTTTCCATATTTCGTTTTGTTAGTGAAATCTAACCTGGGCCTTGAACCGTGGCCTCACTTCTAATTAGAAAACACATTAATGAACGTTATCAACTGTGAAAATTTCTGATTATATTTTCCTTACATTACTTTGTGTATTTTGTGCTTACATTGTATACAATTTTCTTGCTACACAAAAAGATTTTATTGGTGGTTAAAAAATATCGTGCTTAACGACATGATACATTGCCTGGATATATTAAAAGGAAAAATTTAAAACCCCCAACTGCCATTTCACTTAAGTTGTGTATAAATTTTATTGTCTGCCTCCTGGGGTACACAGGAATACAATAAAACGGCTTAACATTACAACTTGTTAAACTGTTAAATGGTTGTGACAAATAAACTTGAAACAGAAAATTCATCGTTATTTTGTTGGAATGATGTGACAGCTAAACCTTCATACAACATTTTTTTTTATAAATGAAATGAAGAAAAATTCTTTGAAAAATTGTTTGTCAGGAAAAAAAATTTAATAAATTTTAAAATTTTAAATTTCCTTTTTAATTTTAAAAAATTGTAAATTATTTGGAATCGATTTTTTGGTAACTTTTACTAAAAAAATAAGCAGAGAATTGCAACAAAATCTTTTAAATTATTTAATCTTCTTTCCCTGACAAAAAAGAATTAAAAATAAAAGCAAACAATTTTTGAATAAATCCATAAACATACTGTTAAGGGTCCTTTTTCATTATTTTCTTTGTCTTTCAAGAGGTGTTTGTTGTTGTTGTTATTGTTGTTATTTGCACCACATTTATCTCAATCCAATTGTCAGTTTAACTGGCTTTTGTAGTCGTTCTCCAATGCCCCAAAGGTATACGCCAAAGTACACAACAATCGAAATGAAAACGGAATAAAAACTGGAAGAAAACAAAAGGACATTGTGTAACCAGAAAATAAAAAAGCAACAACAACAACAACAATTTATCTGTACTGTACTGTTCCACAATAACACTAACCGTTATAATAATAACAACAACAGCTTTACTAAATGGTTATGGTGCTCCAAATAAAAAAAGGACACTCCAGTTACAAAAAAATATTAAAAAAAAGGTAAACGATGGTACCTTTAAAACACCTGTGCATTGTATGCTGATATTCATTCATGAGAATCAATGCTAACTGAAACAGAAAACTGAGTTAAAGAACAGGCAACAGATAAAAAAAAAACAATTGAATGAAGGCAGAACATTAAGTCGCTTGTAAAAGCTGCTAACATCATATGCAAATCCATGAAATCCATTAATTTTATGAGGTTAGGTCAGGTTAGGTCGGAGTGGTAGCTCTGATATCAAAAAGCTCATTTGAGCACGCATGGCGCCCCCTGAGATGCCACGTGAGAACGCAGTCCCTGTACTAACCAGGTTCTACCAAACCAGGGAAAAGGAAGAAGTTGGTCAGAGCAAGGGCTGCACAATTTTATGAGGAATGAGGTGCAATTTCCTTTAGTTTCTGGTCTCTATCAAAATAATTCTTTTAGAAAATTCTAGATGTTTTTTTTTCGATTCTTTATGTAGTTTTTTACAATTTCTTAGACTTTAACATAAAGAGAGATCCGTATTTATATTTTGGAATTAATATTTAAATACTTAATCTTTATGCCAACAGCTAATTAGATATAGCCATTCACATACAAGTTAACTCGGTGGCCAAATATGTGTGCTAAGCACTCTTGTCATGATCAGTTAGTGGTGGACTTCCATTACTTCCTCATGAAACCAGCCTATTCCCTTAGTGGCACGTTCACCATCATGCCCAGTTCTTTAAACCTTCTATCATCCTAAAATCGATGACGTCTGTCCCAACGTGCAGAGCACTCACATAAACTCCATTTCCTATACATCATGACAGCTTCTGATTTAGTATGTCAAGCTTGTAGGCAAAACTGTTAATACCACAGTGTCTTAAGAATTCCTGTTAGTATGTGGAACCGTTTTCTTGTCGAACTTAAGTAGTTTCTTGAATCTCCTGCTGTCCACTGCTGTACACAATAGTTTTAAAATTCGTCAACCATTTCTGTTTAATTCTATGCTGTTTCTTCCAATTTGAAAACTTATTTCTGTACGAGTGCACATTCGGTTTATTTTACATCCTGGGAGCTTCTATAATAATACTTGTGGAGCAAATAGAGTTTGTCAGCAAGACTGTAAATATCGCAGTGATCGGTTGGAATTCTTGTTAGATTTTGAACCACTTCTCTTGTAAAACTCAAGTAATTCCTTGTTGGTTAGGTTAGGTCGGAGTGGCACCTCAGATCTCACAAAGCTCACTTGTGAACGCATAGCAGCCTATTGTGCTGCCAAGTGTGAACGCAGTCCTTGTACTGACCAAGTTCCATCAAAATCAGCGAAAAGGAAGAAGTTGGTCAGCGCAAGGAATGCACAATAAAGCCACGACTATCCCACACCAATAGAAAATCAGCCAGACAGTTTGATGAACGAAGCTATAACCTTTATTTCAATAGATAATAGCTCCGTTAAGCTAACAAGGAATGGGGAGCTCAATAACCTATATCTACACCAACAGCAAGAGGCGGGCACTGGCAAAGATATTGAATAACAGTCTCCTCTGCCTCAGTGGACCTGCATCCAATGTAGAAGTTGTTCAAAGGCAGTCTTATTATTTACGCGTGTCTACCAATGACGCAATGATCTGTAAGCACATCCACAGTAGTCGCGGCCAAGACCAAATAATTGGTTGGTAAGCTTTCTATCCATCAAGGGCCAGGTTAGTCTAGCGGTAGAGCAGGACTCCCTGGATAGAATAGTTCCTGAAAGAATTTCCTCGCAATGGTCAACCTGACCGAGGCAAGTGGCATACCTAATTCCTTATTGGATAGAGCAGTTTTGAAATTTGAACCACCTATGGTTTGTTGAACTCCAATCTGATTTATGCAATTTGAAAAAGTATTCCTGTAGGGGTGCATATATCGCGTCTATCGTTTCCTTTTTAGATATCTCCGATTCCTTTCATCCCAATGCGTCCACAGTGACCCGAAACACAGTAGAAGCGGATATTATGTCGACGTATGCGATGTAGAGAGCCCATATCTTTTTTATTTGAAAAGATAGAATCCCAGCGGTTTTATTACTGCCTGACTGTCTACACATGTGATCAAGCTTGAAGGTGGTAGATCTCATGTTGCAATCGTAAGTGCAGCAAAATCTCTGGCTATAATACGCCGGTATGGTTAGGTAATCTATATCAAACGTTCAGCGGAAGCTTATTGGAATAGATCCCAGATCCAGTTCCGAATTATATATTTGAACCAACTGTGAAGACAGTGGGTTGCTAACCATTCTTCCCGAATGGGAGTGTGGATCTTGTCACATTTCACATGTAAAACCTGGGTGATTCTATTTTGTGTGGTATTAAAGCGTATCGTTGAAGTCGCCGTAGTCTAGCATGTAGGGTGTTGGCTTATTAGATATAAATCCAGGGTTAGAGCTCCAGGCTTCAAAAACAAAATACAAAAAAAGTATTTCTTCGGCGATTTCCTCTCAGCAAATTTCTAGCAAAAACTCTGAGAGTAAATAAAATTGTCATAAAAAGTTTCTTAAAAAAAAAAAAATTGTCGTTCGGATTCCACTTTATAATGTAGGTCCCGTCACTTATGTATAAAATTAACACACATATTATAAGTGGGGTGTGAAACTATGTCAATAATCCTGACTGAAGGGTTGTAATGACCAACCCACTGGCTCACTGTACATGATCTAAACATATGTGAAAACATAACTCTCAATGCTTTAACTCTCAATGCTTTAACTCTCAGTGCTTAGCAGTCACATTTCGGAGAAAGATGTCGAATGGTTGTAAAGGCAAGATTACGTCGATGTAAGTCTTCTACATAGCATAGATTTGGGAGCACCAGTGGTGTCCAAGCCTGCCAACCTCTATTCCTCAATTCAGTGTAGAGTGATAAGTCCTCACCTTAATAATGTCTCGTAGGAGAGTATAAGCCGTACAACCATTAAGTACATCCAGTGGCTGATGAGAGGCTGCAGGCCCCATCCTTTCCCAAACGTCCTTTCAAAGACGTACAAGACGTTCAACGCATTCTTTATACTTCTTTCTCTATGTGCCTCTTCCAGAACAGTTTGAAGACCAGATTGATAGTCAAGTTCTTTGTCTTCTCTAAAAGTCTCAGAGCCGTTCTGTTCATATTCGGAATGGGGATGCTTAGGACCTTGTACTTACGAGTGAACAAGGCAAGTTCCGTTTTATCTTAATTGTTAGTAGCGTACATGTTTCATTCCATAAACAATAATATTTTTAAGGGTTCTCTCTTATTGTCGGATTAACAGTTTTTGCCCATACCCATGCACAAACGTTTTCAATGCTCAGTTGTATGCAGAGTAAGTTTTTGTGTTGCAGTAAATAATTGTTAAGCCAGACCGAAAAAATAACAGAAAGAGGTATTGCTATTGACATATTGAATTTAACAAATAAATAAAACGTATTTATTGTGTTTTATCTCCCTTTTTTGTGCTCTTTTTTGTTCGTTACCAATTTGTTTAATACGATGAAAATCCCTTGGCCAGACGGTGTATGTTTAAAAATAATTGATTTAAACTTTTTTCGTTCTTTTATTTTTTATTATTTTTTTAAGAAGAAAATTTATATGAATTTCTGTACAGTATTGTGGCCTCTTCATTTAATGCCATTAACGTTAACGGCTAATTGGTTGTTTAAACAAGCTCAAGGGAGGATAGAAACCTCAAAAGTTAATTTCCAAACCATAATTTGGTAATTTTGGTGTCATTGTTCTGGGCTTGGTTTCGTTTTTTTTTTTAGATTTTGCTCGCCAAGGATTTATTTGTCCACTATGCCTTTGGGGGTACATTTTCGTACGTTTGGTGGGGGGGGGGGATGAAAAAAATTACTCTTGGTTGACTTTAACAATTTTTTTTAGATGCCATAGAAAGTATAGAATTATACAGTGATCGTCAATAGAAACTGTACATATTAAAAAAATATGCATTAATAAATGTCAGTTTCTTTTATTTTAAAATTGTTTAATTGCCAGCTTTTATTTTCAGGGGATGACCCCTACTCATGCAGTGCATTGTGCAGGTTTAGGAAAGGTAGAAAGAGGGAAATGCCAACGGTAAGGAAACGAGTTGCTGCTGGCGACTGTTGAATGGTCGGTGCTATACCCTTACCATTAGACAGTCTACAGCAATTGTCCCCAAGAAGCCCGCAATTTCTCACACCACTTATGTTGTGTTTGTTAATTTTATACAGAAGTGGCGGGACCTACAGTTTAAAGTCGACAGATTTTTGAGAAACAAAAAGAGAAAGAGAAGAAATCACCGAAAAAATACTGGCCTGAGACTAGAACCCTGGCTTTACGTCAAATAAGCCAGCACACTACCTACTAGACCACGGCGACCCCCAAATTTTAAAATTGAAACAAGAAAAAAAAAACAAAAGTTTACAAAAAATTTCGAAATACAGGGTGGCTGATATATAATGTAACAAAGTAAAGTGCTATATTTCCAAATTGCGTAACTGGCCACTTTCGTGCAAGCGAAGTAACTCCTTGGATCTTTCCCGTCTGACATTTTTTTTTATCCATCGGTGAGCTCTTGCACTTTTTGGGACTTCAATGGCTTTATATATATTATTTATATTGCCAAATTTTTTCAGGCACTCTCCTTAAGATGTAAACGTCAGTTTGATGATTGTTAGAAATTTCATCCTTAGTATTCAGTTTCTTTTGTCTCTCACTGTATGTAAACATTTCTAAAACACTTTGCTCCCTCTTTCTCCCCCTGTCTGTGCTTTGGTCTACAAATATTTACAGAAAGTAAAGTTAATGCTGTCTTTATGTGTATGTGTTTAAGACTTAAGCATTTGCCGTTAATAATTTAAAAATTCTGTGTTAGACGCGACACTCAAGTACACATTTACACAATTTACAGGACACTTTACCATCTTCAGTCTAATACCATATAAACACTATGTAACCACAGCAGTTATCATGGCATTACCAACGTTTTGAGAAAGAAAAAGGAAAATTAAAACAAATTCTGCAAAAAAATTTAAAGAATTTCTATCACTATGTCAATAGCATGTAAAGTGGCGACTGTAAGTGTGCTGTTAATTACTTAACAGAGTAAATAAATATTTCTATTGCTGAAAACAGTTTCCATTAATTCCCTGGTAGCAATAGGAACTGCAAATGATGTTTTCAAAACTATTTATGTTTATATTGAGTAGGAAAGATATTAATGAAGTAGGTTAATATGTCAGCGATTTAGTTTCTTGCTTCTTTTGCTCCTCGAATTGAAAATACAACTAGACTTTAATCACTATCATCTGACAATCATGGTGTGCAAAATTCTTGAGTTAGGTTGGGTTATGTTAGGTTAGGTTAGGATATGTTAGATTACGTTGTGTGAAGTTAGATTAGGTTATGTTAGGTTTTTTTCGCCGAGGAGGGGCAAATGTACCTAACCGCACCATAGAGGAAGTCGTCACGTCCTCCGTGTGTGGGGCCCTCATCCACTAAGTCCCCCCTTCGTACCGTGGACTGTTGTGTCCACTCCGGAACTACGGTGGTATTACTTCCATCCTTTTGGTCCTTTGGCCGCCGTTATGTTCACATCCGCGTCCGGATTGCGTATTGAAGGTTGAGGAGACTTCTAAGTGTCTCCATTATTCCTTCCGTCCAGGATCATGTTCAATTATTTCCTAAAATATCCGTGGCCTGATAGCATCTGTGTAACGTAATAATTTACTTCTCCGTTAGTGATGGGTTTGAACCACCCCGAGTATCGGATGAAAATCGGCCAGTTGCCTTAGTGACACTTTCTCCACAGTAGTCCATTCTAAAGTGCAGAGCACTGACATAAAAGATGTCGATCTGATTAGATTTCTTTCACAATCAAGGATATTTTTAAGAAATACCAATGGGATACATCGAACTTGACAGTGATTCCGCCTGCAGCGCAGTGAACCGTCAGAATTCTTGTTAGAGTGTGATACATTCTTTAGTCGAACTCAAGCAGTTTCTTACTGAACATAGCAGTTTTTAAATGCGTCAAGCAGTTATGTTGAACCACCTGTTGATTTTGAATTGCTTTTTCTAATTTGAAAAGTATTCCTATAGGGGCGCATATAGCTCCATTATCGTCTTCTTCTCAAGCATTTACAATCTCTTCTGTCCACCTTTTTGGTTTTCTTCACCCAGTAGATGAGAGCTTTGTATTGACGTATAGGGTGTAGAGAGTCCGTGTTGCTTTTGACTCTCTGTGATTTAACAAGGTGACACACAGCGCTTTAATTGCTGTACGACAGTCCACACATATGATCAAGTTCGAAAGAGAAAGGTCCCCGGTTTTAATCATATGTGCAGCTTGTTTAATACCAAAAATTTCCATTTGAAATGTCCTGGACTGGTTAGGTAATCTGTATCAATCGTTCAGCGCCAGTTTATTGGAATGGACTGCCGATCTAATTCCACATTCCATTATCGAGCTATCGGTGAAGATCGTTATACCAATTTGCATGCAAGCCTTTTGAAAGTCATTGTTGGATATTTGCGCCGTCCATGACAATTTGCTGTCCAGTGATATTTTTAAATATTTTATCCCCACTTCTTATAAGATTATCTCACCCAGTAGTCGCATATTGTTTTGCTTACTCCTTTTTGTAAAGAATACTGTTGTGGTTATCATCAGATTTATTCTCAAGTTCTCTGTCATGCCTCATCGATTTATAATCTCAAGAGTATTTTGAATAATATTACAGTGGGTTTCTTAAAATTTTTCAGTAGCCATAAAGACTATATCATCTGAATAAACTTGGGAGTTGATGCCTCCTTCAGATAGAAGTTCATTTGCAACCACACTAATGGTGAAAGCAATCCACCCTGTGAGCTTCGATTAGTTAGGTTGACCCTCCTGAATTCACGTCCTGTACATGTTTTCACAGATCGAATGTATATGTGGCAGTCACATCTGGACATTATATCGCAAGGTCCTCCTTAATTGCTTATAATTCTTTACGTTTTTCATGTAATTACAGAAATTACTGACATATCACGACAATTTTCATTTTGTTATTTATTAATGACAACTAATGCTTAGCGAAATTGTGTCAAAATTTTTCTTAACAGCTATTATTTTTGCTGCAACAACATCAATAACAAAACGATGGGCTAACTAAGAAGTTTAATTGCGCTGGAGGAAAATAAAAAAAACAACAAATAAAAGTTAACAAAGACTTCTATTCGAAACTTTCGAAAACAACACTCAAATATACAATTAAACGTTATTAAAATGGGGAAAAGAAACAATAAAATTTGTATTGCTTTTATTTCCTTTTTTTCCCCTCTCCTCTTCTCTTACTAACAATACCTCTATCACTCCTAGCGTTTTTTTTTAATTTGTTTTTTACTCTAGTAATTTGAAATGAACACGCTATTGTTTTGTAACAAATAAAATGAAAATGAGTATGTATTCATATATAAACATCCTTCCGTTTCCGTTTTATAATATATTTACACTTATGCAAGCAAGCACACACACACACACACTCGCACACACAAATACCCTTAAGTGTATGGTACAAGAGTAAAGCATTAGCAGCAAGTAGAAAGAGCAGTAGTTGGAAAGATGGTGGTAACTAATACAACCACTAAACATGACAACGAATTTCAATGTATTTGCAGTCTTTTTCTAATATTTTTCAAATTGCATTTCGTAACATTTAACACCAATTACGTATACAAAGTGGAATATATGAACCACTTGTATGATGTACGATGTACGATGCATATGTGCATGTTAAACAATGATGTATAGTGTTGGGCAAAATAAAACGTAGTAAAAGAAAATGAAAAATAAAGTCGTTGTAGTCTAGTAGGTAGTGTGATGGATTATTAGACGTACGGCCAGGGTTTGAACCCCACATCAGATATCTCAATCGAAACGAAATTAAAAAAAACGTTTCTTTAACGACTTCCTTTCAGCAGATTTGTGGTAAACCTCTGAGAGTAAAGAAAAATTTGTTCCTTAAGGATATGCCGTCAAAGTGTCGGCTACTTTTTTTTTGTTTTTTATAAAACCAGCACTCAGAGGATGGCCCCTATTCATGCAGTGCATTGTGCAGGTTTAGGAAATTAGGTTATAGGAAGGTGGAAAGAGGGAGTAGTGTTTGTAGACATTTGATTTAAACTTACCAATATCGTAACCGACGGGAAAAACTTCCACAGGAACATCATTCCACAAGCGTGCAGTGCGGGCAAAAAAATGAATTTTCCCTGTAATACATTGTGCGGTTCACTGGGCAATCAACCACAAAAGGATGTGATCTGCAAGAATGAGGACTACCACGTAAAAATATGTGATTATCGGGAACCAAGCCCCTTATCTCTCGACAACACCTCCCATTATAGTACCGATAGAACAATGAAACACACGCCACATTGCAACGATGCTCCAAAGAATTAATAGAGTTGGATACCCTACTATCATTAATAAGCACCTTTGTCCTCTCCTGTACGCGGTCGTGAAGCTTCAAAATATACTTTGAAGCACCGACCCATACATGGGAGTTGTTCTCCATTCGAGGTCGGACAAAGTTCCTATAAATATTAAGTAGGTCGAATAGATTGAAGTATTTTCTGCATCGTTTTAAAAAGCCAAGGCACTTGAATGCTTCCTTCGACACTCGAAAAATGTGATCGTTCCAACGAGCATCACAACTAATTCTCATGCGCAGAACATCCGCCCCCTCAATATTTACATTACCCGTAGGAATAAATGACAGAACACCAGCATCACGCCGGTGTGTCAAAAAACAACATTGGGTCTTTCGCGCATTAAAATCGACCCTATTCACGCGTTCCCACTCAGAGATTGTTATCAGGTCAACTGTGAGTGCATCATTCATGTTCGACCTCCTTGCCCCAATCTCCAAAAGGCTCGACCTTCGATCAAATGAATATGAATGAGAAATGCTGCTGTCAGTATAAAATTAACATACGCATACAAAAGTTAGGTTGTAATCCTGACCACAGGGTTGTAATGACCCATAAAGTATGTCTCGTATGTGTATGGAATGGAAATAGATGGAAATAAATATCTGCTGTGGTAAATTCTTAGACATGTTATGATTAATGACTTCATCAATTACACCCATTGCCGAGTTTAAAAATCAGGTGAAAAGAAATAATAAGACATGCAACGTAAGATAACCTGTAAAGGCTCTGACACATAGTCAGTAGCTATGAAAAGTTTTTTCAAAATTTGTCTTTCGAAGTTCAAGTTTCAACTTTAGGTCCCTGCACTAACGGCTACAATTAACAGACCCAACATTAGTGATGTGAGAAGATAGGTTGTAGTCCTGACTAAAGGATTGTAATGACTAATTATGTAAGTATGCGTACGATTACAGTAAATAGCAAGACCCTATGAAGAGCATATGTTCTCCGTTCATTCATATTACGATTTGAATTTCCATTATCCTTGTAATTCTAGGAGAGTAAATTACAAGTTTAAACGGAAATGTTAGTACAAAAGTCCGCCTGGAGTTGAATTAACTGATTTAGTAACCCATTGTAGAGTTAACAAGCCGAGATAAAGCCTATAGTCTGCCTGTAAGTCATTCAATTTATCTCTACTCAATCCATTTGATTTTTAATTCATTGGATTTCTGAGCCTTAAGCGGTCGTTCAATATTACATAAGCAGTACCCATGTACGGCATTATACAGTAACATTGAATATAAATATAAATTTAAATTCAATTTTTTTTACCCTTCACTGTTGATTATCTGTATGGAAATTTACTTGTATTATGTGAGAGTGTAAACAAGTAGAAATTGTTACAAAAACAACTCTAACAACAACCAATTATATTTAATTTCTTTTTAAAAATATTGTTAACGTAGTTGTTGTTATTGTTTTTCCATTGTATATACATATTTTATAATAAAGGATCTTCCAACAGGGGCTTCCAAATTAGAACAGTTATTAAAGGCCTTAGTGCTGAAGCTTCATATGTCAAATTTGTCTGTTTTCTTAAAACATCAGGAATGATCATAATCATTCATCACAACGACGTGTGTTCGCTGAAACAGTTGACCAATACGCTATAACCTTTTTCGAAAAGTCATCTTCATCGATGAGACCCATTTTTAAACGAATGGGTACCAAAACTTAAAAAAAACTTAGACTGTGTAGCGTAATGGTTTCAAATTTCCTTGATAACGAGGATTAACAGGTTGTTACTGAAAACTGCAAACACTATAGATTAAAGACAACTAAGTACTTTTGGTTTGAATTGCCTAATTTGAATACTAATGACAATCTGGCACTACATGCCATATAGGTTGTCTCATATTGAATATTTAGCACAATCGATTTGAGGGCATGGATATCCCATGTGGAGGTAATATGAACTGGTCACAGAGATCCCATTATCTCACCATGCTAGACGTTTTCTTGTAGAGTTTTCTTAAGTCAAAGGTGGAGGCAAATAAGCCACAAAACTGACCGTACGTTAAAGTCAACATAACCTATGTCATTGGGCAAATTCAATATGCTTTATACGGCAGTCATGGAAAATTAAAGATTCCAGATTTGCTGCAAACAGAGAAGCCGTAGCGGACGTAATGGCCACTGAAAAACATGCGATGGTATCTGACATACATACTTACATACATAACTTGGTCATTACAACCTTTCAATCAGGATTACGACCCAGCTTCTCACACCCCCGATGCGTTAATTTCTCATGTATGAAATGCCGACTTCGAACGACAGATTTTTGAGGAATTTTTCATAGCAATTTTATTTACTCCCAGAGTTTTTGCCAGAAATCTGCTCAGAGGTAATCGTCGAGGAAATATTTCTTTTTTTCATATGTCCTGTAGATGGAGATGCGTGACCTGCCGATACTCTACCTACTAGAACACGGCTTCAAAAATGTCACACACATTTTGTTTTATTTGAATTTAAAGTTCAGAAATCCTTAAATGAACATCCATGAACATCTGTTTAACATCAAACCGAACGTAATGGAAATTAATGTTTTGAAAAGCGGAACAAAAATGTTTGGGGGACATTTTAATTTGCCATCAATGATGATCGTATTGTCAGTGAATATGTTCGCATACGTAAATATGGCTGCATATGGTTGGGTTGGCATGTTAAGGTATAAATGCAAGGAAATACTGCCTGTATTTTTGTAAAATTACAGCAATTGCAACATCTTTATATGAAATTTATTTACACCAGAATTTAAATGCGGCAACTTCTAAACATTTTCTAAAAAGTAAACGTATTTTAAACAAAAAGAAAAGAATAAAATAGAAAAAACTTCGACAGGAAAAAACGAGGAAAAATAAAAGAAAATAAAATGAAAACAATTGTAGCCATAGCCACAGTACATAAGATAACTTTGTTCTTGAGAAGAGTGAAAATTAAAACCTTGTGATAATGTACAGGACGAAGGAATAAATGAAAAAAATCTTAATTTTTTTATAGGAAAAGTGAAATAAAATTTGAAGGATAAATGAAAAGAAACTGGGGAAGGTCAATAAAAACGCAATTTGTTCAGAATTATCAGGATTATCGAATGGGTAATGCAATCATAAAGGACAATTTTCATTGGAATTTACACATGAACAATATTGCTAGGCGACCGTGCACTGTTGCATTTGTATTTCCTTGATACCTGGTTTGTTGAGACTTGCCTACAATTAGACGAGAGGCAAATGTTCAAACACCAGGTCAGACATCTCTAACATAATGAAATACGAAAAAATACTTCTTTCGACAGTTTTCTGGTAAAAACTCTGACAGTCAATAAAATTTCCATGAAGAGTTTCTCTAAAAAATCTATCGTTTGGAGCCTTCTTTAAAATGTGGATCAGGCCACTTATGTCTGAAAACTGACCGCCCAAAACAAAAGTGATGTGAGAAGCTTGATTGTAATTCTTGATCCTTAGTAAGAGATTGTTATAATAACTGTAATATTAATATTGTATTGCATTAGTTTTGTAATGCTCTTGTCAATTTTCATTCTCATTTTAAATTGAAAACTCTTGTATCAAGTCATCAAAGGTAACCTTATTTGTGTAAATATTTTCCTTGATTTATTTTTATGTAAAATTTTATAAAAACCTTGTAATAAACTGAAAATATATTTTTAATTTGTCAAACAACAAAAAAATTGATAGTATGGAACAAAAGTTGACCATCTTATGAAATCACAAAATGAAAGTCACAAATGATTGTTATGACCCATCATTTTAAGCAGTTTGCTTGCAAATTCAACAGCTTTTACATCAACTTATAACGATTTTTTTATAGCCTTTTAAGGCTATTAAGTTTTCGAAAACTTTTTATACCCACTATATTAGCAACGTTGCATCTCATTTTCTTACATTTACAATTTCATTCCGAAACCAAAACTTTTCTTAATTTCGAAGGTTAAACAATCACTTTTAATAACATCGTAATTGGCTATTAAATGTTTTTTTTGTTAAAATAAGAAAACTTTTTCGGTTACCAAACATTGTACGAAAAGGTTGGCATTTAAAAAAAGAGAAAAAAAATTCTTTTCAAGTAAAAATAGAATGACAAACCACCAAAATGAAAACGTACCCTTTTCAAGAAATTAAGTTGCAAAAATAGAGAGCCCAGGTGTTATTTTAAGCATCCAGAAGCAATAAAATACAACAAGAATAACAAAATAGAAGAAAAACAGAAGCAAAGTTTACTCGAAGAAACATTTTTTCCAGGTTGCCCTCAAACTTTTACCGCAGGGCTAGCAACACTTAATTAATGCGAAGGAATTGATGAAATAAACAGAAGAAGTAAAAGCAAGAAAATCAATGGCTTTTTAAAGAAAATTTTTACATGAGATCTTTTAATATGAGAATAAGATGAAGATGAAGAAGAGAAAATTAATAAATTTAAGAGGAAAAATTATATTGAATGCCACTGTCAATGTCTTGCAGCTAGTGTGTTGGTTTATTAGACGTAAGGCCTAGGTTCAAGCCCCATATCAGATATCTCAACTAAAACGAAGTCGGAAAAACAATATTTCTTCGGCAGCTGCCGAGAGAGTAAATAGAAAATTGGCATGAAAAATTTCTTTAAAAATCTCTTAGCCCTAAATCGATTTTGAACTGTAGGTCTTGCCACTTATGTATAAAATTAACACACACGACATAAGTGGAGTGAGAAGCTCGGTCGAAATGCTGACCGAAGCATTGTAATGGCCAAGTATGTACGTACGTTACAAAAGTTAAAATGCTGAGACTGAAAAGACCAAACCTGACCAGCAGTTCAAATGGAATTGTACAAGATACGGTGCCTAGTTGGTCTTACAGGATCAATGAGTATCTGTCATATAGTGGCTCTGAAAGCTTTATTGGTTCAAAGTGGTAGAAGGCAGGTCTAAGAAGAAATTCATTAGAAGATTTCATGACCTAAGGAATCGATTATTTGATAGATCCCTTTCTAACTATTCACTGGATACAACCAGTCGACTTTACAATTATGAAAAATGCTTCATAATGGGGAAAAAATGAACGAAATAATCTGGTAACTCAATGCTCTTTGAAAAGACGGTTTATCTTTGGACAGCTACAAGAGTTTTTAGGCCCAAAATTAAATACTCAAGGCTCGTGATGAAGGGTATATCTCCCATAAGGAAAAACCATGTCTTATGGACTGTAAGTCATAAACTTAACTTTTTTTGTGGCTACCAACCAAAAGGACAGATCAAGTTTCCAACAAATAATCAAATTAAATTTGTTTTTACGCTGAAGAGGAGTAAATGTAGCTAACCCCACCATAGGGGTGGGCATCACTCACCCAATAAATCTCCCTCTGCTTTGGACTCATTTTGCCTACTTCGGAACTACCGTGGAATTACTTCGAAGTGGACTCCATCTGGTCATATGGCCCCTTTACATTCATATCAGCGTCCGGATTGCGCATAAAAATTCGAGAAGATGTTTAAACATCCACTTTATTTCTACCATTTAAGTCAATTTTCTTAGCTTTCAGTAAGACTTCGGCATAGCTAACTATGCTGCTCCAAAATTCGAGAAGATGTCTAAACATCCACTTCATTTCTACCATCTAAGTCAATTAGCTTTCAGTAAGACTTCAGCCTAGCTGACTATGCTGTTCCAATTTTCCTCGCTGTTCAAAATTACTAAGCAAAAATATCCGACAGTACAGGCGCAAACTTTAGCCTCTAGATTCCTTTTTTCCAATATCTATCTCTCACAGTGAAAGAAAGTGTGTTCCGCATCATTAATCGGGGCATCATCTTCCCCATTTTAAACAGGTACTTACAAAACTTACCGTGTCCAGATAAAAGTTGTGTCAGATGGTAGTTAACTTTCCCAAATTTCCTCTCCATCTAGGGAGTAATATCTGAAGGAAATTTTACCGTCCATCTGTCACTCGTCTCGGTGTTCCATTTCTCTTGCCATTGTTGTATGGTTCGCTTTCTGGCGTCTTCGACAATTTACTGTCTCTCCGTGCACGTTTTTAGCCTCCCCCACTCACTTCCATCGAGTGTGTGTAATTAAGTTGTAAATTAATTTCCAGTAAATATCTCTCCCGCTACCTTACAGGATTTTCTATATGATTATAAATATACAGTGAGGGTCAAAAGAAAAATTGAAATTGTTTCATTGTCAGTTTTTAAAATTGAAACAAAATCAAAAATTACAAAAACTTTCCAAATATTGTCATATTTTTTCGGGCACTCTCCTTAAATGTTAAAAGTTGAGTGTTAGAATTCTATCCTTAGTGTACAGTTGCTTTTGACACTCATTGTATGTAAGTATATATACTTATAACAATCATTATGCTATTAATTTTCAATTACTCAAGTCATTTAATTACAATATTTGCTAGTAGTTCTCAGGTATTGTTTCAGGTTCATTGTATTTCATTGCTTAGGAAACAAATTATTGTCTGTGACTTATTTCCCACACTTAATAATTCTTGTTCGTTACATGAAAATGTAATTTGTCAAATGATTCTATTCTTTTCCTTACAATAAAGACTGTATTTAAGGCATGAAGGCAAACATACTTACAAATAATCATAAAGATTGTGATAACATGGCGACGACTTTTAGTTCCTGTACGAATAAGGCTGTGGAAATAAAAAGAAAGAAGAAATTGTCATGAAATTTGACTATTTGGTGATAACAACCCTGCAGTCAGGATTAGAACCTATCTGCTCACAGCATTTGTGAGTGTTAAAGTTTATACGAGAGTGGCACAATCAAGAGTTTACAGGCTATTCCGAACCACTAATTTGTGAGAAACTTTTCATGACAATTTTATTTTACTCTCAGAGTTTTTGTTGAGAGGAGTACAATGAATCAATTTCGACCTCCGGGTACTGTACTTGTCTTAACCGGCAAATACACGTTCTCTAACCTAACCTTTTGTTGAGAGGAAGTCGCCGAAAACATATTTTTTCAGATTTGGTTTAGCTTGCGGTACCTAACAAAAAGTATAAACCGTGACCTCACATTTAATAAGGCTAATATTCTACTCTTCTTTAAATATTTCTCTTTCTGACAAAATCCTATGCAAGACCATGTATTCGTACTGTAGGGTAACATACAAAAATTTAATTGAGATGAATGTAATATAATAGAAAAGGTCACTGGGCAGGCATTAATTATATTTGGGATCTGGTTTATTAAGCACAATTAATTTAATTGTTTTTCTTCGTAATCAATTTGTGGTTAAAATATGGACAAAAGTTCAAGGGATTAGTGGTGAAAGCATGAGAAAATCATTGTAATTTAAATGTAATAATAAATAATCACTAGGGTGGGCCACCTTATGTTTCTAATATGAATCATTGGTTATTCCGAATTTGGCAATGCTTATGTCATCATATGCATATGGTCATATATCCACTAAACGTTATGAATCGATTTAGGATTTATTGGGTCAATGATAAACCGCATGATGATGTCGATTTAGCCAAAAGACCAATCGTTTCTTCTTGGGGTGTACGTAATTAAGCAAAATTGCCATATTTGGAGTTTGGAAAATTTAGTCTTACAGAAGCCAATGCACCTTCCTCTCTCTTTCAAAATGACAACAGCGCACCGACAATGGCGCACCGCATCTTATCATGATTACCTATTTCTTTTTTACCCGCTTTTCATGGTATTTATGTGAACGATGTTCAGTTTCAATAGGATGGTGCAACTTGCCACACATTTCATGCCAAAATTGATTTTTTTTTATAAACCAGCACTCAGGGATGGCCTGTCATGTAGTGATTGTGAGGTTTAGTTGCCATCAAGAAGCTCCAATATAACACTTTAGGACTATTTTCTGTTGGGTAACTCTAAGAAGAAGAAAAAGAACTGACGAAAGTATTGGCGGCAGCTAATTGCAATTGCGATTGAATGTTTATCGCCAAATATAGTACTACTTTTGTAGTTTGGGAAGAGAAACTAACCACAATTTTCACGGTGATTGCCCTGTTTCTTGAAATGTTGTAGAGTTTTTCTTACTGTTTCTTGAAATGTTACAGTCTTTCTTACTGTCCTTCTCATATGTATTTATCGCATGTAATAGACAAACATTATAAAAAAGTATTTCGTCCTATGTTTTATTTCATTGATATTATAGAAGGATAATATTTCGGTAAACGTACGTTTACGTACGCGATACCATTCGTTTTGGTAATGTGCTACTCGGAAATAAATTGGCACCTATTAAGTCCTTTTGAAAAATGAGCTGAAAGTCTTTCAGCTTTTGTTGATTCTAATAATTTGGTCTCTATAAATGAGTAACTCATTATAAATTTCGGGGTGCATACATTACAAGTACTTTCTACGTGCGTAGCAACTACTTACTACTACGTACTACTACTACAAACATATTTGTAGAAACCCGTATACGTGAAACCAGAGAGAAATCCAAGGGAGGACCTTGTTATTGAAGTAATCGATATTCTACTTTTTTACCTCACTTGACGTTGAAAACAAATTTTTCTAATGAAATATAACAATAGTTTGAAGCATTGGGTTTCAGCTAGCCCTCAATTGAGAGTGTTACTGATGGGAGTGACAATAATCTGCCCCATCTAAACGATTGGAAACTTATAAATCTCCGCAAAGGAAGAGTGCTAGATCCCAAATTGTTGCCATTTAGATAAAAATAAAACGAATCTGACATGAAGTGTTTGATTTTTACGTAAAAAACCATATTGGAACGTTCATCATGTCTAATATTTTTGGCGTAAATTTCATAAAAGTGATAATGGAATGTAATAATATAAAATAGTTTTATTAAAATGAATTAAAATTAATCAAAATATTAAAATTTTTTAACAAAATCTATCAATAATCATGAAAATACTATGGAGTATGTATTAAAAGTGATACAAAAGGTAGAATTGTGAAGTTTTTATAAGGCTCGATCCACGGTTAATTGCATTTTTAAATTTTAAACTTTTAAATTGCCCAACCGTTCATTATTGTATTTACTCATCTTGTGCTTATACGTATGTGACGTATGAGTGATATTTGATTCCATTTGTTTCATACAAGACATAATCAAACATATTTTATTGCATACTTTTCAGAGTAACTATTTAAGCAGTACATGTAATATACTGCGTATGAGTAATAAATTTGAATTGCAATTAAATAGTAAGTATACCACCATTAATTAGGAATTAAACATTAATATGACAATTCTTATGGATTTTTAAAAATTTTAAATTTTTGGAATAATTTATAACCTAAAAGTAAATACAAAAACTAAAATTCTTGGTTATATTCTAGTAGGTACTACATCATGGTCTTCCAACAACAAACAAAAAAAAAAATAAATTTGGCTAGAATTCAATATTAAATTGAAACTTTTAAATGACCTACCCTTTATTTTTAGGTGTGCTAGGTTTATTTACTTTAGAAATGTTCTTTCTGATCTTTTTTTTTGATTTTTCTTTTGATTCCTTTTTGTCTTTTATGGAGGTGCCTTAAACTGTTTCCTTTTCCTTCCATGATATCGTATATCAAAGTGAAAAATAATATTTATTTTTAAAATTGATTTTGTTTTTCTGATTATGTATGGCGTTATATTATAATTTTTATCGTCTGCTGTGCTGGTAATGCCAAGTTTTGTCATGTGAAGCACCACATGAACACAAAACACTATGATTTTTCCTAGCTTTCCTTATTATTTTCTTCTAACGTATACGTATGTTTGCGCTTTAATATGCCAACAGCACAACTTTCATGTGTTTATTGTTTTTATAAAATCCAAATATTTATATTCTTTCTTTATTTTTTGATGTTTTTTTTAATGTGTAACCATCTAAAAACAAATACAAAAAATTGTTTAAACATCAAACACCCTTTTGAACCAGACAAATAGTAGAAATAACACTTTCAAAAATTTATTTGTATGTTTATAGATGTAAAACCAATATTAAACTGTCAACAGACAAACAGGCAAACAGACAAATAATTGAAAACAAAAAAGAAAAACAAAACATGAAACTGCCACAAAGTAGTCGTCTATACACTCATACACAAAATAAATATAAGGGGCGTTTCATACAGTAAGGTGTTCTCATTCAACTTCAAAAGATAGTGTACATTAAGGATGAAATTCTAATAATCACCAAACTCAACTAAAGAAGAGTGGCCCAAAAATTTGTTAATATTTCGAAATTTTTTCTAATTTTTGTTTTTGTTTTAATTTTAAAAATTGGCAATGAAAAAATTTTTAAATAAAAATAACGGTAATTTTTTAAGGCATATTTTTTATTTTAATGTATAGTTTCTTATGACGCTCACTGTATATAAGAACGATATTTGTTTGTATTAAAGTAATTTTTATTTTGAAGGCAATTCTTTTGCAAATTTGTAAAGTTTTAGTGGAATCATAATTTAACATTTAACATGTACAGGGTGGCTGATATGTATTGCAACCAACTTCAGGTTGTTATCATTTGTAAACCGCTTTTCTGACAGCTGAAAGATTTATTCCAGTGACAGTTCATTTTATTATTTACAAGCTTATAATAGCATTTTAATCTATTGCATTCAGAAAAACGTTATTCGTAATGGAATTCAAGCATGATAGTGTGATCGCTTTATATTTGTCTGGAAAACCATAGGTGGCTGTCGTTAGAGCCCTCCAGCATTTAAATGTGAATAAATTTTTTGTTTCTCGTACCATTGCTCGTTATCGTGATAATGGCAGTTTTGCATCGCATCCAAAAAGTGGACAAAAAAAAAACGGTAACAACACCAGAAATGATCCAAAAACTGAAAGCCAGATTGATCGAAATCCAAGCCGCAATGGTAGAAAAATTGCTCGTGAGCTGAACATATCGCGAGAACGAATGCAAAACATATTGAAAAATGAGAAATTGGACTAAAGCCATTCAAGTTCCAAAAAGTGCAAGAGCTCACCGATTGTCAAAACAAAGTTAGACTGGAAAGAGCCAAGGAGTTACTTCGCTTTCACGAAAGTGGCCAGTTACCGAATTTTTAAAAATTTACACCTGCGATTGGCCTCCTGAACTCAAGCACCCCCAATAGTAATAGTGTATTCCGCCGTAACGGCCGATGGTCACTCCCCGCTAGTATTCATCGACCGTGGGGTCAAAATAAATGCCGAATATTATCGGGAAAATGTCTTAAAGACGGTATTGAAGCCCTGGGCAGACAAACATTTCGATCGCAGACCATGGACCTTCCAACAGAACTCAGCACCACCGCACTCAGTACGCGTTAACCAAAAATGTCTTCAAAAGGAGGTTCTTCGCTTCATTTCTACTGTAAAATGGCCACCAAAATCTCTGATCTTATGCCTTTAGACTTTTGCGCCTAGGCATTTTGGAGAGTAAGGTTCTCACTAAAAAATATCAAAGAGACGATCATCTCAAGACGTCACTTGGCCGGGAATGGGCCAAAATACCGCAGAATCAATTTCGTGCAGCCTGTGATGGCTTTGTCGGCCATTTGAAGGCCATAATTCATACCAAAGTAGCCAGTTCGAACAAATCTAAACTGGTTCCAAAATTTAATGTTATTTCCAACTTTTTTTGCTTTTCAACAATAAATTTAAAAAACAAATTAATAAAATATAGCGCTTTACATTGTTGTATTATATATCAGCCACCCTGTAGTCGCCGTAGAATAGTAGGTAATGTTTTGGATTATTAGACGTAACTCCACGGTACAAAACCGATGTCAGACATCTCCAGCAGAACGAAATATGAAAAAAACAGATTTCAACAGATTTCTAGCAAACTCTCTAAGAATGAATAGAAAATTGCAATAGGAAAATTTCTCAAAAATCGGTCGTTCGTAATTCGGACTTTTAACTGTAGGCAGTCCTTGTTTTCCAAGCAGTCATTAGAGCCATACTTTTAAAAATATTTTTCCAGAAGTGTTTCATTGTAAAATAATTCTAAATACCCTATCAAAAAGTAAAAGAAGTAAAAAACCAGACGTCAAATATGAAATGCCAAAAAAAATATGAAATAACAAGAAGAAAATTAAAATTGTGTTGCCATAGTTGCCCAACGACATACATAAAAACGTATATAAAAAAGCAGAAATAATAATGCATACTAAGGAGTGCGCACAAAAAAAACTGGACTTACACTTTTCGTTATAGAAATAAAACTAAGTGGGGGATTTTTTTCGTTTTATATTTCAATTAAAGTAAATAATATTTGAATTCTTTTGTATATAGAATATTCTTCTGACAAAGATCTCAAAGCATCCAACTTTTTGTGCCACTTTTCTTCCACGCATTTTAGAGGGTATTTTAGAAAAATACGTTTTATTTTACTTGCTTTGTTTTGGTCGGCAAATCCTTTATTTCTTTCACCTCGACGCTTTCTCTCAATACTCAAAGACTCCTTATATGATTTTATTCTTACCTTAGAAACTGTTTTTTTGGTTAATACCTGCGAACCTAGCAATCGTTTTTTGTAAGCGGCGAGGTTTTTCATTGGAAATTTCAATTATTTTAATAAGACATTCTTGTTGGGTGTCCATTTTCAAAAAACTATTTTTGCTATTGCAATGAAATGGATTTTGAAACAGATGACTAACAAAAATAGTGCAACGGTATTAATTTTTTTCAATTATGATAAAAATTATAAGCTTAAAAGTAAGCCCATTTTTTTTGTGCGCACTCCTTAAGTATTTATAAATATGTATGTATGCATGTATGGATGACAACAAAAGAAAACCCATGTGAATTTTCTTGACTTTCACAAGCCAATGTTTTTCTTTTTCGTATGCCCAAAAGGGAGGTAAGCATATAAGAATCGAAACAAGGCGAAAAGAACAATTTTAAGAAGAAAAAAAAATCTTCCATAAATAAACAGCAGGAAATTGTGATTAAAAAAGAAAGTTTTGCATACAAAAAGACTTTGAAAGTCACAAACGAAAAACAACTGAAAACGGAGTCATGTGAAGTATACGAGCCAGAAAAAAAGGTAATAAATTGGAAAAATTCGAAACAAAGAAATTGTTTTGTGAACTTGAAAACCAAAAAGGGGAAAGAGTAATTTGTAAAATAATAGAAAATGAAAAAATGAAACAAGAAATGTTATGAAATTTTAATGAGTGGAACAAAAAAAGAAAATTAAATTGAAAAGAAAAAAATTTTAAAAATATGGAATAAAAAGTTTACAATTTAAAATTAAAATTTGTGAAAAGGATTTAGTGAATGACAATTGTTCGAAAGCATGCTTTTAAGTCTGAAATGTAAAATTTTCTATAACTTTGGCACATAAATCCTGCTGAATTTCACCGATGGCATGTGTTATGTTGAATTTAAGGACAGCTTGTCTTGTAGCTTGTCACATATACTAGAAATGCCAAAAGGGATCGATTTTTAAAAATCCCAGGATATTTCAGGATAATTCTGGATCCAAAAGTCCCGAAATATCACGGGAAAAATCGCAATTTTCTCTTAATAATAAAAATATTTCGTTAACAAAACCATTTGTATTCCAATTACGTAGGCATATCAGAATTATATACAAGACAAAAAGTAACCAAAACAGCGTAAATTAACAAAAATACAAATTATTACTACATTTGCAAGTGCATTAGTTTTAAGAAAATTGTTTGGCTGCCAACAAAAAGATTAAAGCATCTAACATGTGATCTGTTAGGCTTGAACGAATTTTGTTGTCAACATACCCTGCCATTGAAAAACACTTCTCACAACTAACATTTGTTGGTAAAATAGTTGCAAGATAGTTGTATACAGCTTGTAAATATTCACCTCTATAACCTCCCGATGTAAATCTATTTCTTTGGACAGTTGAGTATCTAAATCAGTTACCCTTTTAATTCGTTTTATAGGGCTTTTGCTTTCTTCGATGCCATCAAATAATTTTTTTATCACTGGAGGTAGGGTTTTCCTCATCTAAGATGCTTTTATCGAAATCAAGTGATATAGAATTTTTTTTTCAGGAGCTTTTGTAGGGTTAAAATACATATGAATTCACAATCCCGAAAATCTCGAAAAATTCCGGGACAAGTTTTCGAGATTTGGGATTTCCCGATTGGCATCCCTAATATATACCTATGGCTTAAGGAAACCTTAGAAGAAAATGTTTGAGGGGATCAAGTAAAATGAGCAGTACACATCAATTCTATGTGAGATGACCATGCCCTCAAATCATTCATGTAAAAAAGGCAAAGGAGAATAAGTTGCATAGTAGTTAGAAGACACCATAGTCTAGTAGGTATTGTGCTTGTTTACTTGGTGAGAGGTCCCAATTCAAACCCCAGACTAAGACATCTGCTGCAACACTAAAATTTTAAAATATTGTTACCTTGTATTGGATTACTTTTTAATTGAATTTCTGGCAGAAATAATTCTATAACGAGGAGCATTTATGTAAAAGTGCCTTTCAGACACCTGTTTTCTGTACCTTACGGGATTTATCCTATAGCCTCTATTAGTTCTAGAGAATTGTAGCCTGGTAAATAGATAATCTGGTTCCTTTAAATAAATAATCTTGTGTAAGAAAATTAGCATTCGATGGCATTCCAAAGTCATATTATAGATTCTGTTGTAAAAATGCAAGATACTAGTATATCTACTGTACGTTCCGTCTACATCTAGTTTAACAATCTAATTAACACAACTAAGAGTGTATCTTCCACCCAATATAATACAGATATCCCTCATATAACGCGGTACTTCTGCAATGTGTTTTCGATATAACTCGATTTAAAAAATAAAAAAACAGTTTCATTACAACGCGAATTTTTGACTTCTTTAAGGTGTCTTATTGCTAGTGCCCTATTACGAAATCGAAAAACGATTAGAAAAAAAGCAAACAAAGGCTGATAACTGATTTCACAATCGCACATTCACTGGACGAACAGCCAACAAAATGTATCTACCGCGTTATACGAGGGACACCTGCATTCATATTGATTTCAGTTTGTTAATTCCGTCTCAAAGAGTTTTTGCAAGAGTAATGAAATTTCGAATGATTTGATGATTTGCTCCTGTTAACACTGTATTAAGCTGAATTAAGTTTTTGTATGAAAAAAAATGAAATTGTTGAAGAAACTATTGCCACAGATTCTCTACATGCTCATGAATTTCTCTTAATATTGTGTTGAATTTTATTAGTTAAGCAAAGTTTTAACAAAAATGTTCTTTCAATACATTTGTATGTTGGCCATGTCAGTACTCTCTTGTCCAATAAACTAATCAAGAAGTCAACCAGTTTGAAAACTTTTAAATTAAACTTGTTTGATGTTTCCATATTCTACTCCTGCTTCATTGATTTCCAGTTTATCTTGCATTTTTTTCTTTGCATACGATTCAGTTTGATAGTGTGTTGAATACAATTCAATATTTGGGTCAACAAATTGTTCATTGGTTAAAAACCGAGTAAAAATTGATTTCTTTTTAAATTAACCCGGAAAAGGGGGTGGGGGAAAAGCAAATAAATTCTAGTTTTTATATCAAAACTTATTGAAAATGTACTTCCTTTTGGGGAAGACGATATGACACACTCATTATTTCAAGCTTATATCGTGAAATAGTAGAACAAAAACTAAAATTGAAACAATGTCTGGTTTTTGTTTCCCGTAAAGAACTAACTCTTCAACGATTTTTGTTGCTTTTTTTTGGACAAAATTGTACTTAAAACTTGCTTTGAATATTAAACAAAAAACTTTTAATTTTTTTCACTTTCTATACCCACGGAAAATATTTGTGAAAATGTACTTACATACATACATACATAATTGGCTATTACAACCCTTCAGTCAGGATTACGACCTAGCTTCTCACACCACTTATGTTGTGTCCGTTAATTTTATACATGAGTGGCGGGACCTACAGTTTAAAGTCGACTCGGAACGACAGATTTTTGATAAGCTTTTCATGGCAATTTTTACTCTCATAGTGCTTTGCCAGAAATCCGCTGAGAGGAAGTCGCCGAAGAAATATTTTTTCGTTTTGATGTCTGACTTGGGATTCGAACTAGACCCACTAGACCACGGCGACTTCAATGAGAATGTACACCACTAGGGAAACCTTTAATTTGATAAATAATTTCCTAATCTTCACAAAAAAAAATTTTTTGCGATTGAGACTGAATGAATTACAGTAAACTTCCATCACAATTTATTCCTATTAGGAATAGGAACCTACTAGATGACCCGTGCGAATTTTTCGCACCGTTAGTTGTCATTTTTTTTAACATAAAATAAAAATAATTAATAGATTTTTATTAAAAGTATAAACATATCAGAAATGATAATATCATCATACATGTTTACATACGTACATACTCGTACATGTGTTTAAATTCTTTTATAATACTTCTTTGAATACAATGTTAGAGGAAATGACATGATCATCGTTAACTTTTTGGCCGTACGAATCGCACTCGAGAAAAAGCCACCTATAACTGCTCATATGAAAAGACCAGTTCTGGTAAAGACAATCCTACCTTTTGAAGGGTTTGGCCTTGTGCTTTGTTTATCGTCATAGCGAAAGTAACTTTCACAGGGAATTGTTTTCGTGTCATTCGGAAAGGCACAGTTGGATCAGAAGGTGTAAGGTTAATTCGGGTTATGAGTACAGTTTTATCGGCATGAATAATGTTTGCTGATATGATGTGCTCTCCCAAGTTTGTTACGTTTAGCCTGGTAGCATTTATTTACCCCTGTTTAGTAATTAAGAATTCTGAGTAACATTATAATTGCATTTGTCTTTTCAAATGCACGTTATTCATATTCTTACGTTGCACGTTATTTTTATTCTTATTTTTCTAAAAATCTCTTGAAATGTTTAATATCAGATATTAAAAGACACCATATTACTACACTTCATAAAACAAACAATGCCATGACAATAACGACATTACCAAAATGTCTTTTTCAACTTTCTATATTATTATGTTGAATAGCATTATAATTAAGCGACCCTGTTTATCGCACTAGATCTAACAACTACTGCAAAGTATTGGCAAAACAGCTTTTTACAACTTAATATGCATATTATATATAACTGACTTAGTAATAAACGGCATTATAGTAAATAGCGGTATTGCCAGAATGGATTTTAATACATACAATATTATGTAGAATTGCATTACTATTAAGCGAACCTGTATTACCACACTTGAACAAAAACATATCATCATAATGACAATAGTATTATCATGCATTTCTATATAAAACATAATTTTTATCAATGAAAATATTAATTTTTCAATTTCTAATTATTTTTTGCCATTAGTGTGAGATATAAGCTTTACAATGAGATATCATTCATTAAATTTGATGCCGTGGTGTGAGAGATATTTGCAACCGACAAAAAAAGTACTTTAGAAATAATATATATGATTAGAAATATGTATAAACCTATTGGGAATTGCTATTAGGCATAGAAACAATTTCAAATTTTATGTGGGCCATACATTTTCTGAAATATTTAGAAAATTTATTAAAACCATAGTGCCCTTTATCTTAATAAAGGACTATCCATTTTATGGTTTCAAAGGTATGAGACTGGAATTCGACATCTAACAAACTAAGTAGAGAAACCAATTTTTTTCTTTTCAGTTAAAAGTCTGACATTGACGAAAATCGATTGTTGAACTATCACTCAAAGCATAGAAATTATTAAAACCTACTACAAAAACTGTGATTCTGCCACAGCCACCTATCTTGCTTTAAGAGGAGATAATGGTTTACATAATCGTTCAACTACGCAAGCAAATTGGAAAATTGTATAGAAATTTGAAGAGACTGGAGTGGTTACAAATATTGAAAGGCTTGTGCATCATCGTTTCGCTCGCTCCGCTGAAAATATCGCTTTTGTAAGTGAAAGTGTTGCCGAAGACCCGAATGTGTCGATTCGTCGTCGTTCTCAGGAATTAGGGCTGCCTAAACGGCACATTATGGCGTATTTTGCATTTAGATCCACACCTACATCCAAATATGTAAAGTTCAGCTCACGCAACAACTGAAGCCAGCTAACCATTCACAACGTCGTAGATACTTGGGTTAGGTGGTTGAACGACAATCTGTGGACAGCAATTTTTCGAACAAAATTTTCTTCAGTGATGAAGCACATTTCACACTCGGTGGGTATGTTAATAAACAAAATTGTCGTATTTGGTATTCTGAGAATCCTCAAGTAACTGAAGAGAGGCCATTACAATCAGCAAAATGTCACTGTTTGGTGCGCTCTTTGGTCCGAAAGTGTGATTAAACCTTACTTCTTCGAAAACGGCGATGGAACGACTGTCACCGTCAATTCAGAGCGTTATGATCATATGACCCGACTTTTTTTTACCTGCTATTAAAGAATATGACTTGGAGAATATGTGGTTTCAAGAAGATAGTGCCACATGCGACACAACTCGAACGAATATGGGTTTTTTGCAAGAGACATTTCCTGGTCGTGTAATTTCTCGTCTTGACGATGTCAACTAGCCACCAAGATCATGCGATTTGATACCATTAGACTCTTTTTTGTGGGGTTACGCAAAAGACCGTGTTTATGCAGGTAAACCTTCAACTCTTGAGCTTTTAAAAACCAATATTCGTCAAGTTTTGGTTGAGATACCGCCTAATATGTGCCAAACAGTGGTCGAAAATTACCTCAAAAGAATCAATGCCGGCAACACTTCGCGTGAAGGTCATTTAAATGATGTAGTGTTTCACACATAATGTCAACGTTCCAACTTTACAATGAAACATGAAAAAAAAATTTTATATGCGTTTTATTTATGTTTACTTTTGACACAACGAAATGTATAACCCGTTATATGCCACCTTCGTCGATATACATTTGCCTTACTTTGATAAGGTCAAAATGATAAAGTCATACATACACAATTGGTCTATTACTACCCTTCAGTCAGGATTAGGACCTAGCTTCTCACACCACTTACATTATGTGTGTTATTTGTATACATGAGTGGCGGGACCTACAGTTTTAAAATCAATTTCGAACGACAGATTTTTGAGAAACTTTTCATGACAATTTTATTTACTCTCAGAAAAATTTTATTTTGTTGGCGATGTCTATCTGTGGTTTGAACCGGGTCCTCACGTCCTACTATACAATATTCTACCTACTGGACTTTCATTGCAACGATTAAAACTCACATAAAAACTTTTCTTCCAAGACATTTACTATCATTTTTAAAACAAATAGAGGAAGTGAAACAGGAACATGTTACTGTTTAAAGGGCATTACATTCTTACGAACCTAAAAGTCTATGGAATATGTTGTATAAGGATGTGTGTGTGTATGAAAAAAACAATATCTTGATTGCATTTTCAACACATACATATGCATTGTTTGATCTTTTCCCTTATTTTTGCTGTCAAAACCAGTCTCAAAACCAGTACGGGCCATGTGGTGACACAAAACTTTTCAACAAATCCACAGAAATTTTTACAAAAAAACCCAAAGTACTATAAGCAAATCGTAAAATATTTATCCGATACATATTGGCATCCATACACATGGAGATACAATATTTTTTCTTTAAAAGTTGATAAATATTTTATATTTCCATTGGGTTTGATTAAAACTTCCTTATAAAATTTGTTTATTGGCAGGCATCAATAAAAAAATATAAAAACGGAACAAAAATGCAGCAGACATATCATATAAGACAAGAAAAATGTGAAATTTCAGTTGTATTTGCTTTCTTGGCAACTGCATAAATAATAATGGAACCCAAGAAAGATAGAAATTTTTATGGTTTTAGTCTTCTTTACTTTGTTCTTTATTCATTCCAGTAATTAATTTTTTATTCTGAGAACATTTTTTTATAAATTTCAATAATGGTTACTAGAAGAGTATTTTGGAAAAAAAATCTGAGATTTCTTAAAAATTTCTCATTTAAAATATGTATTGGTCACGCCACTTATGTGCAAAATTAATGCACAGAACGTGGGAGAAGGTAGATTGTACAGGGTGGCTGATATGTATTACAACCAACTTCAGGTTTTGATCTATTGCATTCAGAAAAAAAGGTATTCGTGATGGAATTCAAGCGTGATAGTGTGATTGCTTTATATTTGGCTGGAAAACAGACGGCTATCGTTAGAGCCCTCCAGCATTTAAATGTCAATAAATCTTTTATTTCTCGTACCATTACTCGATACCGTGATAATGGCAGTGTTGCATCGAGTGCAAAAAGTAGGCGAAAAAAACGGTAACAACACCAGAATTGATCCGAAAAATAAAGACCAGATTTGATCAAAATTCATGTCGCAGTGGTAGAAAAATTGTTGGTGAGCTGAACATATCGCGAGAACGGATGCAACACATATTGAAAAATGAGCTTGGACTGAAGCCATTGAAGTTTCAATAAGTGCAAGGGTTCACCGATGGACAAAAAAAAGTTAGACTGGAAAGAGCCAAGGAGTTACTTAGCCTGCACGAAAGTGACCAGTTACCCGAATTTGGTTTTCTCCGATGAGAAGCCATTCTAAATTGAGCAGTTTGTGAACAAACAAAATGATCGGGTTTATTTGCCAAGAGGTCAGCTGAAATTTATCTCTGCGATTGGCCACCAGAATTCAAGCGCCGCTGGTGACAATGGTCGCTCCCCGGTCGTATTCATCGACCGTGGTGTCAAAATAAATGCCGAATATTATCGGGAAAATGTCTTAAAGACAGTATAGAAGCCCTGGGCAGACAAACATTTCCGCCACGGACCATGAACATTCCAACAGGACTCAGCAACACCGCACTCAGCACACGTCAACCTAGAATGTCTTAAAAAGAAGGTTCATCGCTTCACTTCTACCGCACAATGGCCATAAAAAAATCAGGATCTCAATTCTTTGGCATTTTGGAGAGTAAATTTCTTACTAAAAAATACGAAAGTCTCGATCATCTCAAGACGGCGCTTCGCCGGGAGTGGGCCAAAATACCGCAAGAGCTACTTTCGTACAGCCTGTGATGGCTTTGTAGGCCCTTTGAAGGGCATAATTCGATTCTAAAATTTGATTTTTGATTTCAAATTAAAACAATATGTAGCGCTTTACTTTGTTGCATTATATATCATCCACCCTGTAGTCTGGACTAAATGGTTGTAATGACTCTTGTAGGCTGGGTCTAATCAATTTAATTATACAACACTAATTACTCTAAACGCCATTTAACCCTCCTGAATAAATATAGTAAAGTGTTGACTTTTTCAATACAATTTTTTTTTTTATAAAACCAGCACTCAGGGGATGGCCTCTACTCATGCAGTGCATTATGCAGGTTTAGGAAAGGTGGAAAGAGGGAAGATGCGAATGACAAGGGAAAGAGTTACTGCTAGTTGACTATAAAATAGCCAGTGCTATACCTTCACCATTAGACAGTCTTCAGCAAACGTCCCCAAGAAGCCCGCAGTTTCTCACACCACTTATGATGTGTGTGTTAATTTTATACATAAGTGGCGGAACCTACAGTTTAAAGTCGACTATGAACGACAGATTTTTTTGAGAAACTTTTCATGGCAATTTTATTTATTATCGTATTTGAAAAAATAAAGTCTTACAGTAAAGGTCAGCAGGTGGTCAGGTAGCAAGAATAATTTCCGGTAACACCTACTATTAACGCAATGTACTCTGAAGTTAATAAAAATTAATTCAAACAAATCTTGCTTTTTAAAAACTTCATTTTCCATATATTCGGTACTCATAGACTTCAAACCAATTGGTTGAAAACAAAAAGTAGAGAATAAAATTAATTGTTTTTAATTGTATTAAAGCGTGAAATATTATTACTCTGGGTTACTTACTTTTTTTAATTTTTTTCCTTCCTTTTTTCCCATTGTTAAGGAGAATTTTTTAGAATGAGAAAATGAATGTGGTTTTAATTTCTATCGAATTTATTGGACCATAGACCACAAAAGTTTTTGTTTTAAATATTGTTTTTTGCTCTTCGAGTTGAGGTAAATTTAAATTAGTAATAAAAAAAAGGATCTTTCGAAAACATAAAAAATGGGGGAGAAAAACGGTTGAGAAAAACCTATGCAGGATAAATAATTCATTTGTTTTCCTGGGATACCTTTTTTTTTTGCTTAATTTAGATGAAACAGTGATGAAAGTAGATCAAGATAATTTAACATTAATTAAATAATAAATTTTTATTAATAATAAATAAATGTATTGCTAATAAATATATTTAAAAATATTAATAAATTCCAGCTCTCTTGTATGCTCAATCAAATTTTTTGTAAAAAATTTCTGTAAAACTTTCTCCTTTCTCTGTGGTTGTCCTTTAGTGTTGAGAAATATCCTGATTTCGTTTAGTTGGCAAACAACAAGTTTTTCGAAACTATTTTTATGGCAGACAACTGTGGAAGCAGACAATTGTGGAAGAATAGAAATGTTTTCAATAAAACAATTTTATTCTAGAGTTTGCTGTATGGCGAGTAAAAAAGAAAACCACATGTAATGGAAGGAAACAAAAATTTTTTGGACATTTTTCTTTAAACTGTAACTGTAGACTTCAAGAACTACTACTATATACATATAAAGTGGCCTCGTGTTATAGTCTATGCTGTGTAGAACCTTAACGGGAGTTAGATGATCTATTTGCATTCCCTTCAAATTAAAGTTTTTTTTTTTTTATAAGGGCCTTCCCAATCCTATTTTCTGTAGAAACATTAGGATCTTACATACATAATACGTCATTACAAGATTTCAGTCAGGGTTGCGATCCAGCTCCCCACACCACTTATATTGTGTGAGTTAATTTCATACATGAGTTGCAAGACCTACAGTTTAAAGTCGATTCTAAATGACATTTTATTGAGAAACTTTTTCATGAGAATTTTTTATTCACTCTTAGAATTTTTACAGAAACCTTCTGACAGTTGCTGAAGAAATATATTTCCTGGGGTTTGTGGCATCACATTCAATATACCAATACAATACCTACTAGACAGCGGTGATCTGTTGTATCCAGCGTTGCCATTTTTTTTTTTATTTTAAAAAACTTTATTTCTGGAGAAAAAAAACTTTTTTTAACAAAAAAAAAAAACTTGTTTCTACAAAATCCCAACATTTTTCAAGGAAACTCTGGGGCCTGATGACAGGGCGCCTCAATTTGGTACTCCAATGGATACAAGATCATCCTCTTCGCCGACTTCCGCAGATTCCCGCATCAAAATATCGTCTCGCCGGAGCATCCTCCTCCATTCGAACGACTTGGCCGAGCCAGCGCAGCCGCTGGATATTAATACGCTGTACAACGTCCATGCCGTCAAGGAGCTTATACAGCTTACATTGTTGAATCGGATGCGAAAATCATCGCCAACTCGCACTGGACCGAAGGTCTTACGTAGGACTTTTCTCTCGAATACTCTCAAGACAACTGCATTACTTCTTAATAGGGTCCATGCTTCCGCGCCATAAAGAATCACGGGTAAGGTGAGCATTAGTTTCGTCTTACGAGAGAGGTCTATGCTACTCAATTGCCCATTGAGACCATAGCAACATCTGTTCCAGCGTTTGATGTCCAGACTGACATCATTTTCGGTGGTAACAGCGGAGCCAAGTTAAATGAATTCCTTGTCTGTGTCAAAAGTATAATTATCGGCAGTAATTTGAGAATCAATACGCTGCACGGCTCTATTTGTCGAAAACATATACTTTGTTTTGTCCTCATTTACTGCCAGACCTATCTTGTTAGACTCCCGTTCAATAGCACTAAAGGTAGCAGTGACATCGCGCTTGTAGGCCCCTTGACGTGAGCGTAGTCAAGCAACTGGACACTTTTTTGAAAAAATGGCCATTGCGATGGCATCACTCCGCCTTTCGAAGAACACTCTCCATGACGAAGTTAAAAAGGTCGCATGATAAGGGTCGCCTTGTCTGAAACCTCGCACGGATTCAAAAGGTTCGGAGAGAACCCCTACCTTGACGGAGCTGCAGGAATTACTTAACGTTATTCTGCATAGCTTATCAGCTTCGGAGGCATACCGAGCTCACACATTGCGGCAAAAACACGATGCCTTATGGGACTAGCGAAAGCAGTCTTATAGTCAACAAAAAGATGGTATGTGTTGACTTGATTTTCCTGGGTCTTTTCCAGGATTTGGCGTAGTGTGAAGCCGCACTGATAAGGTCCAATCAGTGTTTTGACGAGTAGCTACAGCCGTTCACGTAATACGCCTGTAAAAAGAATTATACCCCTTGTAGTTGGCGCAATCATAGTTTCCCTTTCTCGCATAAGGACAGAATATACTGAAGTTCAAATTGATTGCATACCCTCTAGTATATTTTCTAACAACTTATTAATCGGATCTTAAAAATATGACGAGTAGGCCATCAATCTCCTACGTTGTCTTTTAAGGCGGAAATATCACTTTAACCTCTTAACGCTAGGGCGGTAAATATAAGTTGCCGTGATGGTTGCTCTTTCGGAAGACTACTTGCGGGGTTGAATTATATCTATGAAGATGGTAATAAATAGGCCCTCTGTCTTATAATTTAAAAAATATTCTACTTTTTAATCTTCTTCAAACAGAATATGTTACACATTCTTTCTGAAACTAAAAATACTTCCAAATATTGTTTACGAACTGGCCAAGGCTTTTGTGTACATTTAGACAACTTTCAAAGACTCTCCTGTATACTCACACATTAAACCAGAATTTTTAAAACTTTATTGTAAAACTGTAACAGGGGCATTCATTCCAAAAATTGTTACAAATTGTTATGGGGCTGTAAAGCAGCAGAACAAGAGTTGAACGCAATTCGATAATATTGTTTGCCATTGAATTGCATGAAACCACATAGAATATCCGGTCATATTTGAAATAAAAAAATAAATAAAAAATAGAATAGAACATAGAACATACATATAAAAATAAAGATAAAATTTTTATTTGATTTTAAGAACTTTGTTTTGTATTGTGTCAACAAAATATTTTTAAAAATTCATTGTCATACTCGTTTAAGAGGCAAAAGTTTTTCAGTCTCTTTTATTTTTCTTCCTTTTATGTTGATAACAAAACTCATTTTTGATAAAATGTTATAGTTTTGAAAGGATTGAAATGTGGAAAGATATTAAAATTCAAGCAAATATTCATTGCATGTTGCATATTGTCATAGAAAACTTCAAAAAGATATGATTTTTTGTTAAAAATTTCGTAAGAAACATTCTTAAAGAATGAAATTAAATTGATGCATTTAAATTGAAAAGAGGAATTAACAGAAAAATAAAAGAAATTGTAATTAAAAATGTTTTTCAAATTCAAAGCTGAAATACTAAAGTATGATAGAGAAAAAATTTGCAACCTTTGGTACCAATTATGACCTTCAAACGGCTGACAAAGCCATCACAGGCTGCACGAAAGTGCCTCTGCGGATGAGATGATCGACACTTTGGTATTTTTTTAGTGAGAATTTTACTTTCCAAAATGACCCAGGCGCAAAAGTCCAACGGATTGAGATCCAGAGATTTTGGTGGCCATTGTTCGGTAGAAATGAACTGAGGAGCCCCCTTTTTAAGCCATTCTTGGTTGACGAGTGCTGAGTGCGACTGTGCTGAGTCTTGTTGAAATTTTCATGGTCTGCAGCCGAAATAATTGTTTACCCAGGGCTTCAATACTGTCTTTAAGACATTTTTGCCGATAATATTCGGTATTTATCTTGACCCCCACGGTTGACGAATACGAGCGGGGAGGGACTATCGACCGTTACGGCGGCCCACAACATTACCAATCGGCGGCGCTTGAGTTCTGGCGGCCAATCGTAGGTGTAAATTTTCTGCTGACCTCTTTGGCAAGTAAACCCGATCATTTTATTTCTTCACAAACTGCTCAATTTGGAATGACTTTTCATCGGAGAAAACCAAATTCGAAAACTGGCCACTTTCGTGCAAGCGAAGTAACTACTTGGCTCTTCCCAGTCTAACTATTTTTTGTCCATCGGTGAGCTCTTGGACTTTTTGGAATTTCAATGGCTTTAGTCCAAGCTCATTTTCAATATGTGTTGCATTCGTTTTCGCGATATGTTCAGTTTACGAGCAATTTTTCTACCACTGCGGCATGGATTTCGATCAAATCTTGCCTTCACTTTTCGGATCATTTCTGGTGTTGTTACCGTTCTTTTTTCGTCCACTTTTTTTAACGAGCAATGGTACGAGATACAAAAGATTTATTCACATTTAAATGCTGAAAGGCTCGCTTTAACGAAAGCCACCTTTGGTTTTCCAGCCAAATATAAAGCAATCACACTATCATGCTTGAATTCCATAACGAATAACTTTTTTTCTAAATGCAATTGATCAAAATGCTTTTGTAATCTTGTAAATAATAAAATAAACTGTCACTGGAATAAATCTGTCACCTGTCAGACGAGCGGTTTACAAATGATAACAACCTGAAGTTGGTTGCAATACATATTAGCATTTACTAATGATTGATTCTGATTTTTTTTTTATTATGGAACAATATGACAAGAATGAGCTTTATGATATGATAGTTTTTGAACAAAACTAGAGAACAAGCAAGGTTAATTAGTCTGATTGAATATTAATTATTAAAATAATAAATCTTATCTAACATACAAATTAAAAGCATGCAGTAGCAAGGAAGTATTATTAAGGCCCACATGACATTTCCCTCCCCTTTAACTTCTTTAAAGTCTTTAAAATTTATTTAAACCACACTGTTATTCCTTCTTGCCTTTAACTCTTTCCCTTATTTAATGACAAGCATATTTCCTATGTCTTAATTACTCATTTTCCAAATTTTAAATGAAGTATTACAGACTTATTCGGTTTTTAACATCATAAACTTCATACATCATTTGGCAATTAAGAGTTTCCTCTCCAAATAAAATTTGTTATTCAATTAGAATCATTTGTCACATTACAAGAGAAAGATAATGAATAAATAAAGATGATTATACTTACAATATATAGTAATAATAAATTATATTTCCTAATAAAACAAAATAAAATTAGAAAGGAAATGTTTTTAATAATAAATAAATACACTGCCTGAGATATACTTAACTTAAGTTACAGTCGTTTGAGGAATATTTAATTAAATTTTAATTATACGTACAAGAGATTATAAACCTTTGGAAGAAAGTTTGTCAGAGAAAGTATAAACCCCAGATAATTTAAAGAAATGAGTATTTTTTTTAATTAGGCTTAAGTATATGAACTTTCAATACTCCATTTAATTATTAAAAGTGGAGGCCAGCAGCTGCTAATTAAGATAACAGAAAATTTTATTATTTTAATTTAATATTATTTAAATAATTTTTTTTTATTATTATAAACAATTGTAAGTTAAAAAGATAATATATTTTAATTAAAAATAAACGTAATTGATTCTTCTAGGGACTGTATAGATAGTTATGGTGGCGGGGATGCTATTGTGGCGATGCAGATGTTGTTGGACTCTTGGGAATGAAAATTTCACTTTCTAGTAATGATAAAAAAGGCGAAATGTATGAGAATAAAATTTCTTCAAACTATAGGAAAAAATCGACACTTTCCTGTTTCGGTTTACTGTGGCACACTAACATTTTTCCGGCTTTATCTACTCACTTGATGATAATTACAATTCAAAGATATAATATATGCGTTTCTTTTGTTTTAATTAATTTTTATTTCATATAAAAAAATTATAATTCAACCTTTTGATTTAAATAAATTATGACTTATCACTTCACACAATACATTTTAATAAATTTTCGCTTATCGATATCAGTGATATTCAATATTAGCTTATATTGGATGACAAAGAAATGAATCTTTTAGCAAGGACTCACACAAATAAAAGGCCTAAGTTAATTGAAATTATATGAAATACTAGCAGATTGTACCCGGCGTTGCGTGGTTTATAAAAATTACAATAAATAAAAATCCGGTTTCGAAAATGCAATTTTTCAAATTTTCAAAAAACTCAGTTTTTAAATACTCTAAGTCCTAAATATAAATGCATGCAATTTTCCGTTTTTCCTACCTTTTCCCCTTTTTTGACCCTTTTTGGTCCAACTTTTTAAACCGAACACCTCCAATAGCTATTTGGGAAACTTAAACAAGCTAAATCGTAAAAAAATACCTTTAAAACCGATAAAATACAGCAATTATGCATAAAGTATTAATTTTTGCCCTTTTTTTCTCCCTTTGTCCCATTTTTTTCCCCTTTGTTTCAAAATTTTTAAAAGATTTATAGCTTTATAGGTAATACCTGAACCGACAAAAGCTCAATCAATATTCCAAATTTCAAGAAAATTGGTTTAGATGTTCAGGCGTGATTGGCTAACAAACAAACAAAAAAACAGACTTAAAGAAAGATTTATAATATATATTAGGATTAGGATAACTTGCACTCAATTTTCCCGTTTTCAGCCCCTTTTGGTTCTACTTTAGAAACGGAATTGCTCCAAAAGGGAATTTAACCAAGCTAATCGTAAAAAATTACCTATTACCATTTTTTCCCCATTTGTCACATTTTTTCTCTCCTTTTGGTCAAAATTTTAAAAAGATTTATAGCCTACCTGCACCGACAAAAGCCCAATCTATATCCCAAATTTCAAGAAAATCCGTCCAGGCGTGATTGGTTAACGAACAAACTAACAAACATTTGGGTAACTTAACCAAGCTAAATCGTAAAATATTACCCATCTTTTCTCCATTTTCCACCCTTTTGGTCAAAATTTTAAAAAGTTTTGTAGCCCATAACCTGTACCGGTTAAAGCTCGATCTATATCCCAATTTCAAAGAAATCGGTCCAGGCATTGAGGCGTGATTGGCTAACAAAAACAAACAAAAAACAGACTTACAGAAAGATTTATAATATATATTAGGATTAATATAATATAATAGTCCTAAAAGCTCTAATTACATTACATTATGCTATAAAAAGAAAATTACAAAAACCTTAAATTAATGTAGCGCCCTCTGTTAGATGTTAGGCTTCTTCGGTTTGATCGCCAGGGAAGCGATTTTTCAATCTCACGACATAAACAGTAATAAAAAAACAACATTGTATTGTTATATTTTTCCCTTTACAAAGCGTTTAAAATATAAGCTCGTAGTTTGTAAATAAAATAAAAATAAATTTGTGTTTAATTTTAATTAAATTTTCTTTATTGTTCGCACAAATCTGTGTGCCACTGTTCACAACATGTTGTAAACAACAACAATTGGTTTGTCTTGTTAATCCTTTTTATATCATTTGCATAAACAATAACACTTACTAGGTAATTATTCAACAGATCCTGTAACGGAGAACTTGAAAACACGATTAATCTTTTCAAACACACTCCCTCTTCACACAAAACTGACTCAACTTTACTAACTTACTTGCCTACATTGTCTTGCCTATTATATGGCAAAATAAATAGTCTGATGAATGTTCTTGAAAGCGAACCTTCAAGACTTCTTATTATTGTAGTGATGTTGGAATATTTTTATTTATTTTCTTACCACTTTGAATGCTGGTATTTGTTGTTATATTAAGCATGTTTGTTTACTGCATTGTTTTGTATTTGTAGATTTTGTTTATAAGTTTAATGTTAAATGATATGAAAGCATGACACCAGTATCTAGATTTTTAATTTTCTACAGATTTCTGAGAAACTTTTTATGGCAAATTTATTTGATTTCCCGAGTTTTTGACAGAAATCCGGAAAGAGGAAGTCAGCGAATAAATATTTCTTTATATTTCGTTTGGTTAGAGATGCCTAGACTTGTGATTTGAACCGTGACTCTCATTTACCCCTCACTACCAACTAGACTAAGGCGACTTCTAGTACTTTCTATTTTTTAATTTAAATAAACCAAAGTGATTATAAGATATGATCGAAATTTTAACACTAAACCTACCATTGACAGGTCAAATGACGCATTTTGAACTTCTTGTCAGAATTTCTTGAAAATAACATTCTCACATTGCCATTTGCCTTTACGACTTTTACTAAGAAATACATCGAATGTGTTTACCAAGATTTACTCCGCTCTTGGTAATTTTTTTTTACCGAGAACTATGTGTAATTTACTTTAAATACCGCAAGGGGTCATTTGACCCCCTTTGGTAGGAACACATGAAGTATCCGTAGGTTTAGTGTTAAAATCATTAGAAAGACTTATTAATGCCTTTATATATGGAATTTATAATCGTTCGAATGCTTCTTTGATTTGTTTGGGTAAAGTTCATCGGATTTTTCCAATGGCGAATAAATAAGACTAAATGTGAGCGATGCCATGTTTTATGTTGGCTTTGAGGGTAGTTATGGGTTGTAGATCATTCTAGGCATTCTAACGAGTTGAAAAATGGCATGATCTGGATGAAAGGATACTGCACCTTCAGCTAAGATGATACATAGTTGGTCATTACAACTTTTCAGTCAGAATTATTGACTTAGTTTCTCACACTACTTATGTTGTGTGTGTTAATTTTATACATGTTTTTAAAGTCGACAGCTTTTTGAAAAACTTTTCATGGCATTTTATTTACTCTAAGAGGTTTTGGCAGAAATCTGCTGAGAGGGAATAGCCGAAGAGATACTTTTTGTATTTCATTTCGATGTCTGGCCTGGGACTCGAATCCTGGCTTTACGTTTAATAAGCTAGCATACACCTACTAGACCACGGCAACTTCCATTTCCATGGCTAGGTTAGAGGACGTGCACCTGTCGGTCAGGACAAGCACAGTATCCGGAGGTCGAAATTGACCCATTGTACATGGCTAAGATGATCATGCTTTTCAAATCTCTCGAGCCCCGTTTTCAATGTGTCATAAACTGTGTGGCAGGTAGTGCCGTATTGTTGGAGCTAGGTAGCGTTAATATTTAAATGATTCGGTTTAAGGGGACGCCGTGGTCTAGTAGGTAGTGTCGCTATACCCTGAGTTATAATAAAAAAAAAACAAATGCAGCTTGTCGTTAACTGACCTGATCACTGTTGCTATCAAAGAAATACAACAATTTTGTTTGTTTACTTGCCCATAAGAGATAGTTGCCAACTGCTGGAGAGAACTTTCATCGATCACACATCGTTTAATTTGTAGCCCTTACGTTGACCAATTTCTTCCCTAGTTAGGTGAAACTTGATCGTTACAGGGACTGCGTTCACAGTTAGGCGTGTTCAAGTGAACTTGTGGTATCAAAGCTGCCACACCAACCTGCAAAATGTCATTTATTTCAGTTGCTGGGTCAGTTGAATATTGTACTCCTAGAACCTTGCAAAAATCGCCATATTGCGGTCCGCGAAGCAAAATCGACTGCCTCGTATTCTCCTACACGCTCTCATGCTCAACGGCAATATTATCAACAGATTAAGTATTTCCAAGTCAAGTACTTTCACTTTTCAAATTAAATTTTTCTTTTTCTTACTTAGCAAAGCAATTAGCCACCAGAAGATTTTAATTAAAATCATGGCCTAGTGTTGTTATGGTTTAAAATCTTTAAATCCCTCATAATACTTGCATTTAACCATTAAACAACTTCAAACTGAAACCAAATGAAAGCACACAACCTTATTAGTTAAAGTACCTACCAAGGCCACTGTACTAAGCAGAAGCCATCAGAGAGGGTGATAAATCTTAGTGTAGCAAATCAATGAATCTTTATTAACCTCATATTGTTGTTTTAACTTACTTTGTGGCTCTTAACCATTTCAAGTATGAGGTTTTGTTTTCAAGAGAGTCTATTAAAGCAACGAATTAAGGTCCAATGTTTGGATTGTATACATTGGGCAACAAAACCAAATAACATGCAACAATAACAAGGTCTTGCCAGCAACCTTAAGCCATCAACGCTACAATAAATAATTGTATGGACTGTAATACTTGGCTGCACTCAATAAAGTTGGCCAGCAATAACAACAGAAATATGGAATAATCAACAAAAGTAGATGCAACAAATTGTTCAGGCTTTCTATACTCCTCTGAGTGTATGTTTTTCATTGTAAAATATTTTCAATTGTGCAAACATTAATGTTCACTTATGGGTTTTATTATGAGTACACATATGCACAGTGTAGTTTAGTTTAGCTGTGTGTATGTAGTATAATTACTTTGCAGCACAGCATATATGCACAGGGTGGCTGATATGTATTGAAACCAACTTCAGGTTGATATCATTTGCAAACGACTCGTCTGACAGCTGACAGATTTATTCCAGTGACAGAGTTCATTTTATTATTTACAAGCTTGCAAAAGTATTTTGATCTATTAAATTCAGAAAAAAATTATTCGTGATGGAATTCAAGCGTGATAGCGTAATTGTGTTATATTTGGCTGGTAAACCACAGATGGCTATCGTTGGAGTCCTCCAGCATTTAAAAGTGAATACCGTGATGCTGGCAGTGTCCGAGAAGTGGACGAAAAGAAAACGGTAACAACACCAGAAATGATCCGAAAAGTGAAGGCCAGATTTGATCGAAATCCAAGCCGGAGTGGTAGAAAAATTGCTCATAAGCTGAACAAATCGTAAAAAGGGATGCATATTGATGCATATTGAAAAATGAAAAAATTGGACTAAAGCCTTTGAAGTTGCAAAAAGTCTAAGAGCTTACCGATGGACAAAAAAAGTTAGGCTGGAAAGAGCCAAGGAATTACTTCGCTTGCACGAAAGTAGCTACCGAATTTGGTTTTCTCTGATGAGAAGTCATTCTAAATTGAGCAGTTTGTGAATAAACAAAAGAGGTCAGCGGAACACTTACACCTGCGATTGGCAACCAGAACTCAAGCGCCGCCGATGGTAATGGTGTGGGCAGCCCTAACGGCCGATGTTAACTCTCTGCTCGTATTCATCGACAGTAGGGGCAAAATAAATGCAGAATATTATAGGGAAAATGTCTTAAAGGCAATATTGAACCCCTGGGTAGACAAAAATTTCGCCAGCAGACCATGGACATTCCAACAAGACTCAGCTCCACCCTACTCAGCACACGTCAAGCAAGAATAGCTTTTAAAGGAGATTCGTCGCTTCATTTCTACCGTATAATGGCCACCAAAATCACCGGATCTCAATCCTTTAGACTTTTGCGCCTGGGGCATTTTGGAGAGTAAGTTTCTCACTAAAAAATATCAAAGTGTCGATCATCTCAAGACGGCGCTTCGTAGGGAATGGGCCAAAATGCCGCAGAGCCATTTTCGTGTAGCCTGTGATGGCTTTATAGGCCGTTTAAAGGTCGTAATTCGTACGAAAGGTGGCCAATTCGAACAAATCTAAAGTGATTCTAAAATTTGATGTTATTGCAACATTTTTCGCTTTTGAGCAATAAAATTAAAAAACTGTAGCGCTTTACTGTGTTGCATTATATATCAGCCACCCTGTGTATTATAAATTGTGGTAGCCAATGTAAGTCTACATATACAGGTGAGTATACACAGAGCAAGGTTTTAATAGTTTGCATATTTGCTGCACCTGGCAGTGCATGTGTGTATTTATTACACACAATTATCGTTGAATTTTTCAATATTTAAAATAGCAAAAGGAATATAAAATTCAGAATATCATATCATAATACGGTTTCATATATCGGCTTGCAATTTGACCCCAAAACAATTATGTTATAGACAAGGTTATCAAATTTTTGTGCCTTTTATTGTTTTGTTGAATTTTTTATGAGATTTTTTATCCAAGAAATATTCTTAAAATTTTGGAAATTTTTCCACAAACAAAGTATTTTAGTTTTTGAAACACATTTTTTGTTTAAGCTGACGTGTATATATATTTCCAGTAATTTCAAGAAAATTTCATCCTCTTTTAGATATTTATTGTTAATTAATTTATTATGATATAAAGATATTTATTGCTCAGGTAGCCCTTATTATACGAAGGGTCAGGAAGAATATTTCTGCCAGCTCTAACGCTATACCTGCTAATAACGTTATATACGGGCGGGCTGATATATAAAGCGCTATATTTTTTTAATTTTATTGTTCAAAAGCAATAAATTTTGGAAACCAAAAATCAAATTTTAGAATCAATTTAGATTTATTCGAATTGGCCATCTTTGGTACAAATTATGGCCTTCAAACGGCCGACAAAACCATCACAGGCTGCACGAAAGTGGTGCCTGCGGTATTTTGGCCCATTTCCTGCGAAGCGCCGCCTTGAGATGATAGACATTTTCGTATTTTTTAGTGAGAAACTTACTCTCCAAAATGCCAATTGAGATCCTGAGATTTTGGTGGTCATTGTGCGGAAGAAATGAAGCGAGCAACCTCCTTTTTAAGCTATTCCTGGTTGTCACGTGCTGAGTGCGGTGCTGCTGAGTCCTGTTGAAATGCCCATGGTCTAAGGCTGAAATGTTTGTCTGCCCAAGGCTTCAATACTGTCTTCAAGACATTTTCCCGATAATAATAGCAGCATTTATTTTGATTCCACGGTCGATGAAAATGAGCGGGGAGCGACAATCGGCCGTTACGGCGGACCACACCATTATCATCGGCGGGGCTTGAGTTCTGGTGGCCAATCGCAGGTGTAAATTTTCAGCTGACTCCTTTGCCAAGTAAACCCGATCATTTTGTTTGTTCACAAACTGGTCAACTTGGAATGGCTTCTCATCGGAGAAAACCCAATTCGGTAACTTGCTAGTTTCGTGCAAGCGAAGTAACTCCTTGGCTCTTTCCAGTCTAACTTTTTTTGTCCATCGGTGAGCTCTTGCACTTTTTGAAACTTCAATGGCTTTAGTCCAATCTCATTTTTCAACATGTGGTGCATCCGTTCTCAAGATATGTTCAACTCAGCAGCAATTTTTCTACCACTCTGGCATAGATTTCAATCAAATCTGGCCTTCAGTTTTTTGGATCATTTCTGGTGTTGTTACCGTTTTTTTTTCGTCCAATTTTTGGACGCAATGCAAGTATGGCAGTTTCACGTTCCCTGGATCTGCGCTAGCAGTACTGCTTTCCATGTGATTGGAAACGTGTTATCTAGTCTGATGAGTCCAAATGTAACCACTTTCAGTAAGATGGAAAGCATTACTGCTAGCGCAGATCCAGGGAACGTGTTCAAAGAAACCATGTGAAGCAAACTGTTAAAAACAGCGATGAAAATATTTTGGTTTGGGGATGCTTAATATGGTGGCATGTTGGCCCTCTACATTTAGTAGATGGTATCATGTGAAAAAAGACTATCTAAAGATTCTGCAAGCCCATCTTCCGAATTTTATGGACAAATGTGCTTATCCCGAATAAGAATTTATTTTCCAACAGGATGGTGATCCGAAGCACACAGCAAAAATTGTAAAGATATGGGATGGGAAACAAAATTTTCAATTGCTGGAATATCCGCACAAAGTTCAGATCTCAATCCGATTAAAAATTTTTTGCCATTCGTGAAAATCCGGCTCGGACAGCACGAAACAGCCTCAACAGGCATTGTCAAACTTTGGGATCGTATAAATGCGAAATGGCATCGAATTCCGAAAGATCTTATTGATCATTTGGTAGAAAGCATCTCAAACCACGTAAATCAAGCTATTTCTAATAACTTTCTATGGACCAAATATTGAAACGTGCAAAATTGAGTTTATGTGGGTTATTTTCGTTTTTTCATTCAAACTCATTGAATTCATTTCATTAATTATTGTTTTTTTATTGCTATTTGTTAAGAATAAAATGAAGAATTAAAATTAATTTTTTTTTGTATTTGCTTGCATGGTTTTGTTTTTGTGGATGACGAAACTCAGTATTGTGAACATGCACTCACCTCTGCTCGTCACTGTAAGTGGCAGAATCTACAGTTTAAAGCCGACTCCGAACGATAAATTTTTTTTGAGAAACTTTTCATGGCAGGTTTTTTCTTACTCTCAGAGTTTTTGCCAGAAATCTGTTAAGAGGAAATCGCCGAAGAAATATTTTTATGTATTTTCGTTTGATGTCTGGCCTGGGGCTCAAACCCTGGCTTTACGTTTAACAAGTCAACACACTAGTTACTGGACTACGGCGACTACCAAGTATTTTCTTCTTTTTTAATTTAATAAAATTCATACGCATGACTTAAAAGTCATATTGTTGAAGCTGAAGCCTGAGTAGATGCATAAGTAATAGAAGGATCATAAACGAAAGCAAGCTTGTGATAAACCCATCAATCTAGAGAGTAGATAATAAAAGCAATTCCTGGAAATTTATTGCATACACCAATATGCTCTATTACCTAACCATATTCGGAAAAAAATTTTTGGGCGGCCTTATTACTCATGCCCTGGCATTCATCAAAGCAATAAAACAAATCAGGTAGCCAAAATTTGATCTTCAATAAAAAATACAAATAATCACACTGTGATCTTTGTTGCTATTACTCATAGAGAATATCGTAGTGAACAGGTAGTTCAGAAAAGTGTATATAAGCCCATAGTGCTGAACAAAAATCAATCAGACGACTTAAAAAGTCAACCAGATCAGACGCAGTATTCGAATTGAAATTGAAAAATGTCTTTCGATCAAAAAAAAAAATTTATATGCGATGAAAGCGTTTATAAAAAGTATCAAGAATTAATGCAGCGTTTAGAACGAGCCCTAAATGCAGAGTGTTTTCATAAGTGGTTATATTTAAGTGAAAAACGTTATCTAAAGAATAAAGGTACAGCTGAATCCCAAACGATCACTCCATCGAGTCAAATATCCAGCAGCTTGACGCATAGTTCCAGCAAACGCAAGATTGAACACGATGATCTAGATTTTGCTGCTGGAAACTATTCTCAGCCTATAGATCTTACATGCAAGCGACAGCAGCACGAAGATCTCAAACAATTGAGGAGAACAAAGCGTATTTGGTGGGACATAGCATCGAATCTACAGTACAAGCTAACAGTGGCCAGATTACCATTGCATCACGGGAACCACCACTACCTGCTACATACCCGGCTCTAGAATTCAACAATTCTATGGAAAATTCTAGAAAACGTAAGAGGATGAATGACGAAATAGCCATTACAATCGATCAACAACAACAACAACAAGAATTTCCAAAAATATTGAATGACAAAGTCATTTTGGGACCAAATGGTACGGAAATAAGTGTCCAGGATTATAGAGATATTAAGTGGACTACAGCGGCTACTGCTACACGTCAACTTTTAAAACTTCTTTTTTCCGATGACATTCTGTCCACCCACAGTATGACAGGCAAAATGTCGCCAGCATTTTATGGACGCGAAAAACCAGCTAAAAACCAATTGGATGCTAAGAAAATTGAAGACCTTATTCAGTGTGTTCTTGCCATAGTGAAATGCAATAGACGGGAAATACGAGCTGTTATTACGTCAAAATGTGGTGAAACTGCTCGGATATATAGAAAACGTTTACAGAAACAATTAAAATTAAAGAACACATTGTCAGAACAATAAGTCATGACTTCCATAAGTATTTTTAGAAAAACAAAAGTGTCTTAAAATAATTTTTTTTTTTCAATAAAATAAAAATTAATAAAAAACAAAAATGAATTAAAATTTCTTTAAAAATTATAATGATTTTCCCAGCAATCTACAGAATCAATAATTTTGCGGTATAAAATGTCTATAGAACGTAGGGAAACAATTCTCAGGGCCTTATTGTATAAATTGCCCATAAGATAAGTACCTATGCCTCTAGGAAAACTTTATTAAAAGGCCATTAAAGTCTCATGCATTTACATAGTAAAACAAAATCTTTCAGGTAGAAAAAAAAGGGGAGCACTTCAACATACACTGCAGGTAGTCACAATTTGAGCACTATAGGGTGGCTGATATGTATTGCAACCAACTTCAGGTTGTTATCATTTGTAAACCGCTCATCTGACAGCTGACAGATTTATTCCACTGACAGTTCATTTTATTATTCACAAGTTTACAAAAGCATTTGATTTATTGCATTCAGAAAAAAATTTATCCGAGATGGAATTCAAGCGTGATAGTGTGATTGCTTTATGTTTGGCTGAAAACTACAGGTGGGTGAGGAATTTTGCAGTTTAAATTTAGGAATTCAAAAAAACAAAAACGGTTAAGAATATTGCAAGTTTTTGTAGTCTGGTTAGAAAAGGAATTTATAACTTCATTCATATGTGACCCGCGGTTGATCTCTCAGTATCCCATTCGATCGAATAAATTTTCGTGTACTCTTCGAGTGTATGAAGCTTATATCTCGACAATTGCTACACGGATGTTGGCATTCAAATGCTCAATTGCCTCTGGTATGTCGGCATAACACTTTTCTTTAACGGCGCAATATAGAAAATAGTACCACGGAATCAAATCGTAGCTGATTGACATCATCTTTTGGCCTAATTAAACAGCCATCAAGCGTTTGACGCAATAAATCGTTTGTGTCAGAAATGTGTGGCAAATTCCAACATCCTGTTGCAACCAAACACCGTTGACATTACTATCATGATGAGCAGGTATAAAAAAATCGGTTTTCATCATGCGATAGATTTCTCCATTGAGAGTAATGGCTACGATATGTAATGTAATGATGGTGCAATTAACCTAGAACTGCTTCTTTCATATTTGCTAACCATATAATCATAGTATGGCTACCTATTTTTCTAAGAGGTCGCCGTGGTCTAGTAGGTAGTGTGTTGGCTTATTAGACGAAAGACCCGAGTTCGAATCCCAGGTCAGACATCAAAACAAAAATTTGAAAATAATTTTTCGGTGATTTCCTCTCAGCAGATTTCTGGCAAAAACTCTGAGAGTAAAAAATTGCCATGGAATGCTTCTCAAAAAATGTGTCGTTCGGAGTCGACTTTAAACTATAGGTCCCGCCACTCATGTATAAAATTAACGCACACAACATAAGTGGTGTGAGAAGCTAGGACGTAGTACAATGGGTCAATTCGACCACCGAGTACTGTACTTGTCAGAATTTACAAGTACACGTCCTCTAACCTAACCTACCTATTTTTTCTATCAGTTCTTTTCGTTCATTTATCTCCGGCAAGCGATGTAAGTTAGGATGGGACTGTGATAAGTAGAGTAGCCGAAGGTCGAATTGACCCATTGTACACCGTCCTAGATTTATTCACAATTAAATGCTAGAGGGCTCTAACGATAGCCACCTGTGGTTTTCCAGCCAAATATAAAGCAATCACAATATCACGCTTGAATTCCATTATGAATAACATTTTTTCTGAATGCAATAAATCAAAATGCTTTGTAAATTTGTAAATAATAAAATAAACTCTGTCACTGGAATAAATCTGTCAGCTGTCAGACGAGCGGTTTACAAATGATAACAACCTGAAGTTGGTTGCAATACATATCAGCCAGGATATTCATTCAGGATTACGACCTAGCTTCACACACCACTCGTGTTGTGTGCGTTAATTTTGTACATGAGTGGCGGGACCTACAGTTTAAAGTCGACTGCGAACGACAGATTTTTTGCCAGAAATCTGTTGAGAGGAAGTCGCCAAAAAAATATTTTTCGTTTTGATCATTCTATTTTGTCACATTCTACTCTGTCCAAGTCGGCGTGGTCTAGTAGGTAGTGAGTTGGCTTATTAGACGTAAAAGCCAAGGTTTGAGCCCCAAACAAAAATTATTTCGTCAACGATTTCTTCTCAGCAGATTTCTGGCAAGAACTCTGAGAGTAAATAAAATTGCCATGAAAAGTTTCTCAAAAATCTGTCGTTCGGAGTCGACTTTAAGCTGTAGGTCCCACCACTCATGTATAAAATTAACGCACACAACATAAGTGGTGTGAGAAGCTAGGTCGTAATCCTGACTGAAGAGTTGTAATGGTCAATTATGTATGTAGTAAAAGCTAACGTAGATTAGAGTTTAGTTATTATACATGAATCCAGCTTAAACGTTTTACACAAAGTGGCTTTAAACTGTAGGATTCGGAATACAAGGATAAAATTAACATACTCAACATGTGTGGTGTGAGAAGCTAGGCTGTAATCCTAACCAATGCAATGCCCAATTAGGTCAACAATCCCTTCTTTCCTTCCTTCCTTTGAATCCCAGTAATCCTTAAGTTGTACGAGTTTAGGTTCCGACGTTCATAGCTTGAGAATAACTTTCCAAACATACGATTCCACTCCAGAGAAGAAATCAAGCTTTTATTTTTTGTTCATTGCTAACGGGACCACCACCCAGACCTGGGAAACCTACAAACATAAAAATCTCTCTAAAGATATTTGATAGCCTACAAGCATTTCATATTCTACTTTCTATTGAATTAAAAAGCATTTCTTTCCATTATGCGATGTAGTTTTACAATCACACACTGTAAGTTGCGTGTGCATTAAGGGTACCACAAAAACATAAAGGACATATCGAAACAAGTAAAATATACTCACACATACACACATACATAACAGTAAGTATTTTCATTATGAAATAAAACATTAAACTTTACGAGCATGTTTGCTCTTCCAATTCCAATTCCACTTTCATTTTCTTATTTTCTTTTTTAACTTAATTTTCCTCCTTTAAGCCACAGACTTATATGTCGAATACATACACAAATACGTACACATATGTGGAGGGAAATGTTGACACACACACACACAAATTCCGTTATCAAATGTTTATTTATTTGCATGGGGTGTTTATGTATGCGTAACATATCAATGTAGGGGTGTGAATACTGTTTAACATATTTAGCTTAAGTAGGATAGCTTCCCGTTCATAGGCAAATTTCCTTGGTGGAGCATATTGCCCATTGTGTTACCCAGTGTTAGTTAAGCATCTTTGTCATGATCCGTTAGTGGTGGGTTTGAACTACCCCGAGCTTCAAATGAAACAGACTAGTTCCCTTAGCAGGGATGGGGTACCATGTTTAGATCTTCCAAAATTCTGACGCTGACGTCTGTTCCGAAGTGAATTTCACTCTCATAAAAGGCGTGGTACTGACTTACATTTAAAGTCAAAGTAAACCTTCGTGGCGACTTTGAAAAACAACTTTTCTAAGGCGCAGTGGCCACATGAGAATTTTGGAGCACTTTTTGGTCAATTCCTATGACTCTTTGTATGGCAGTTTACACAACATATGTGAGGTGGAAGCTTTTCGGAGAGGGGAATTGTATTGTCCACTGTAAGACTACATTTAATAGCAAAGGACGAATACCAGCATCGTTTTTAATAATTACTTTAGGCAAAGCCTAGTTATTTCTAATCGAAATAATAATTGTTTCCTGTTGCTTCTTTTACTGTACACCTCTTTCTTTTATAACTTTACGAGCTAAAGTTTGGAAAATATTCGAAGGACATTGGTACCCCAGCTTACGAATGTGCACGATTCGCCTCAAGACTTACTCTCGGCTTGCTAGACACATACGTACTAAAACCAACCTAGTTCGTCACACTTTTTACCATTTGCCCTCCCAGGACCACAACAAGCATTACTTCGGGTGTTGGAGATTCAGCGAATGCTGCCTTCAAATTCCACTGACCTTGCTCTCTTAGCCAATCTTTGCTGCATCAATACATTCCGTGCGAAAACACCTACTGCGTTCCAATTGTCACATGAGATTAACATCAGGTTAACTATATTATTGGGAGTTACCTGGAATCCAATTGTTTTCTCTAGGTAATTTCGTTGAACAGAATATTGCGTGCAAGTAAAGAAAACATGCTCTGCCGTCTCCCTTTCATTACGGCATTCTGGGCAAGCCTCGTCTACGTCATGACCATACTTATAGAGATATGTCCTATAACGTCCATGGCCGGCTAGAAACAGTGTCAGGTTCACCGGACCATGTCTCTTTTTGGTCCATTTGCCTATGCTCAGTATGAGTCTGTCGGTCCATCTTCCCTTGGTGGAATTAGACCAATCTTGCTGCCATCTATCCAAAGCATCATCCACTAACTGAACAGTTTTTACTGTATACCTGTCATTTGCCGTACGTACCATATCATACACATAACCAATGAATGAAATATTTCAACACCACGCCACTGAATATTCTAGAACAGATATTTGGAAAGAGATACGCAACGAAGTCAAACATTTGGACAGGTAAAGTGGCATCACAAAACAAATGGTTTTAAGTGAATCAATATTTTTGACGTTTGAGTTAGAATGTAACGGGATTTGAGGAATGCATCAGACTAGGTTTGTCTCGGGACAGGGCTCTGTAGACACAAGGTATACTTGTTCAGGCAAGGGTATTGACTTGTACCCAACATATGTGTTCTAAAATGATAAACATGAGTTATTGGAACACTTTTTAGGAAACTGTGATTGCCAAACAAACGCCCGAATGTATAGGCTATTGTTACTTTTGGCACCTAACAGCATTTTGTAATAGGTATGGACCAGAGATCAGCAACGAGTATTCAAAACGATAAGTAGGTTCAAGTCACACTTATAATTTCAGATACTTATTCGCATTCATACTTATTTTGATGTCATTCTCATTCGACTCATACTCAAAGTTGAATATCTTACTCATACTACTCATACTGAAAGTTGGAACTACTTTTCGTATTCATACTAAACAATACGCATGATGTTATTGACTTCGATTCGTTATACTCACAAGAATATAGCCGTAATCTGCTTCTAGAATATATATGTGCCTCATAGATCAGGAATAAGTATTCAAAACGATGAGTACGTTCGAGTCATACTTATAATTTCAGATACTTAGACGCATTCATACTTATTTTGATGTCATACTCATTCTACTCATACTCAAAGTTGGAAATACTCGTCGTATTCATACTTAACAATATGCTTGATGTTATTGACTTCGACTCGTCTCTACTTAACATTTACACGAAGCACAAAATAGGTATGATTCGCGTATGAGAACTGCAATACTCACAAGAAGATTGTGTGTATGCTTTGCTTGAAACGTCTTTGTCTTTCCTTTCTTCTTTGTTTGTATATGTAACAACAACAAAGGCTGTAAATTTTCATGAATGATTCGAATCACTCGAATCACTTATAAGTATTAAAAATATTTTTCTAAATTTATGAATCAGAATGAGTAGGCGTATGAATCAAAGATATTACGAATGTTGTGAGTTAGATGTCAACGTTGTACTCATACTCATTGCTACTTATACTTATAAATCAATGTTGTAGCGAGTACGAATGAATCAGAGTAGTTGAATTTCACTTTTATTGATTCAGTCATACTCAAAATTGCATGAGTGCTTATGAGTAGCGGAAAAACGATTCATTGCTGATCTCTGCTATGGACGTAGTCTAATAGGTAGTAAGCTGGTATGAAAAAATATTTTTTCAGCTACTTCTTCTCAACAGATTACTGGCATAAATTCTGAGAGTGAATAAAATGACAAAAAAAAAAATGCCATGGAAAAGTTTCTCAGAAATCTGTCGTTGGGAATCGTCTTTAAACTATTGGTCCCGCCACTCATATATAAAATTAACACAACATGAGTGATGTGAGAAGCTAGGTTGTAGTCCTGACTGTAATGTAATGATCAATTATGCTTGTATGTATGTATGTAGTGGTAAAAAAAGAAATTCTTCCCATTTCATCTCTCATATTTGAACGTAAAATAACCCATATGCCATGCATTTATTTCTGTTGAAGGAATTTGGTTTCACATTTCATTTGTGGTTTTTATTTACATGTTCTGGTGCAGCATATATTTTTCTCCAGTATTGTGTGAGTGCAAGTGCTTCAATGTGTTGCATGCAAGTTGTTCTTAACAATTTCAACATCTTCATCATTCGTTTCTTTATTTCGGAATAAGTTTTGTTCCACATTTTCTACTTAAATTTCATGATGCTTTTCTGCATCAATACTTTTCCGTAACAGATGAAGTTTATTTGACTGCTCTTCTCTCATGGTGTGCCACTTTTCATTTTCTTTTCTTACATTTACTTAAACCCTGTTACCCTATTTCTGTGTTACCACATTTGTAATCATCGTTTATGTTTTACCCTCTCTATATAGTTTTTAAACGGTTTCACTTGCTAGTATTTAGTTGTTGCAGTATTTGTGGCAAAAAAAAAAGGAAATTTGTAAGTGAAACATTAAATATATTATGTTGCAACAATGACAACAATACACTGGTAATCTGATATTCCAATTTCTTGCATGGCTTCAGGGAGTATCACGAAAACACATGATGTGGTATTTATTTTTAGTCTCATTTCTGGTGTAGAAACATCAAGGGAAGTAATCAGTTTTTCGGGAATTTTTAAATTGTCCTTAATGGAACAAGAAAGATGATTTTTCTATAAAAATTTAGATCAGTTGTCAAAGTTGCTTCAAAGCCCATTCAGTGAAAACCAATTAATTGAATATGACAGAACCGATGATAACAGCTGTCAAAGTTCTTAAGTCCCTCATGTAATTATAAAACAAACCAACCTTCTGATATATCAATCTGCGACCAATAAAAAAAATTCAAATACAGCTGGCTAATGATATAGGTAGGTGTGGGTTTTGTTGGTAGATCTCAAAAAATATTTCTCGACCATCCAAAAAGTTTCTTATTTGACAAACTGTTTTTTTTTTCGACTTACGTAGAAATTTCTGGATTTACTCTCTCTCTCTCTCTCTCTCTGTGAGAAAGGAGAGAAAAATGGACCTTTAAAAACGTTGTTACATATATATCTATTCTTCGACTTAATATTGCTCTCAGATTTGATCACGATTAAACTTGGAAAACTGTGAATTTTTTCATAATTTTTTTTAAGTTTGTCCGTTCATAGTAGCAAACTTTACTTAACAAATATGAAATAGGTGATAACATTTTGAAAGTGCATTATCTTGCGAAGATATTGACACTTTGTTTGATCAAGTCGGACAGAAATTACCGTAGTTATTATTTAAAGAGTCTAACAGTCAAGTGAAGTCGCCGTGGTCTAATAGGTAGTGTGTTGGCTTATTAGACGAAGAGCCCGGGTCAGATATCAAAACGAAAAATATTTCTTTGGCGACTTCCTCTCAGCAGATTTCTGGCAAAGACTCTGAGAGTAAAAATTGTGTTGAAAAGCTTTTCAAAAATCTGTCGTTCGGAGTCGACTTTAAACTGTAGGTCCCGCCACTCATGTATAAAATTAACGCACACAACATAAGTGGTGTGAGAAGCTAGGTCGTAATCCTGACTGAAGGGTTGTAATGGCCAATTATGTATGTAACAGTCAAGTGATATTTTTTATACATGTGATCTTATCAAATGAACTTTTTGATGGATCTTGATTGTTTATCAGAAAATTTGTCAATTCGAAGTTTTAGCGACCACCAGAAGAAGGGCCTTCATTTGATACGTGAGTTAGTGTCATCTATGCTGGCATGTCCACATGTTCTGCAGCCTCCAGATTTCTCTTCTTCAGTCTCAGAATGCGCCACTGAGACCCAATTCTTCCTGCTCGCTATCATCAACCCGACAATGTTAGCGGCCGTTATCGTTCCGTTCAGTGCAGAGCGATAGCTCTGCCAGTGTGCACATTCGAAGATAGTGTGTTCTGCATCATCAATTAAAGGCAGTAAGGGGAGGGAGGTTGTCTTGCCCATTCTGTTCAGATATTTCCTAAAGTATCCGTGGCCCGATAGCATCAACGTAATGTAATAATTTACTTCTCCAAATTTCCGGCCGATCCATGACTTTATATCTGAAATAAGTCTCACCGTCCATCTTCCTCTATCTTCATCGTTCCATTGTCGTTGCCATTCTGAAGTGGTGTTTTCTCTGAAGTGACCGGTTAAGTGATTTCTAGCCGATTTCGCCTTATAAATCTCCATCCGCTCTGCTGCCAGCAAATCCACAGGGATTGTACATGCTATCACAAGTACGGCTGGGGTGGACACTGTACGATATGCCGTTCTCTGTACCGATAGAAATAAGTTCGCCCGTTTTCCAACCTCTATGCTCCCATAGAGCATAATGCTGCTTCCAACATCCATCAGGAGTCTCCGTATCGCCGGTAGCGGGCCTCCAATATTCACCATTAATCTGCTGAGCTGTCCAACGATCTTTCGGGCTTCGTCAGCCGAGTACTGAATCTGGTATGAAAATGTCAGTCTGGGATTCAGACTTACTCCAGTAGGTAGGTTATTGTTCTTGTTGGCATCGAACAATATGCAGTAGTTTGCCAGTGTAATAAGTTTAACCGTAGAACGTGATGGTTGGTCTATGGCCCTTCAATTCTTTTCTCTTAACACACTTATTCTCAATTAGGTTGTCCTTAGAAGGGTAATTTATAAGCTCAAATAAGGGAAAAATAAATTCTTGCTTAGCTTGTATGTGCATTCTTCCTCATTTTTTCTTGCATTTCTTTAAATTAGGAAATGAATACCAAAAGAAAAAATCTTTTCCTCTTTAATTTCTTTTTCTTTTTATCATTTTCTCAAAAACTTTTACTTTTAATTGTAAAACTACAAACTAATTTATGAGAATTTTTTCTTTCTCTTTTTGTTTTTTTTTTGCTACAAAATAAATACAAACAATTTTTCCTTCCTCTATTCCTGTTTACATTGCATAGAGTATTTTTCATTTTTCTCTTGGAATTTTCATTTCGTAATTTATTTTTATTGTGGTTGTTTTTGTTTTCTTTATTTGTTGCATTTTTCATGGCATAAACTTAAATATTTCAACAACAATTTCATAAATTAATTACAATTAATTATAAAATACAACAACAGTATTACTGATATTGTTCCCATTTCTCTATTAAAAAAAACAAACAAACTGCAACATAAAGATGTTGCAAGGCATGCTACTTGCAATGTGATGGGAACATTAGGTTATATTTCCTTTTCAAATTTTTATACCCTATACTCGCACAGCTTACTTATGTACTTTTAACTCTTGCTTGTAGGAATTTGTAAATCTTTTTTTTGTTAAGAATTTTAAAATCTCCAAAAGTGGCTTGAAATCGCCATAGTCTAGTAGGTAGACGTGTGGTCAAATTTCAAAACTACGGTCAGATATCCTACAAAATCGAAATACGAAAACAAATATTATTTCGGCAACTTCCTCTCAGCAGATTTCTGGCAAAACCTAAAATTGCCATGAAAAATTTCTTAAAAATTTGTCATTCAAAGTCGACTTTAAACTGTAAGTCCTCCCTCTACTCATGTATAAAAATTAACGCACAAAACATAACTGCTGGGAGAATCTACAGGGTGGCTGATATATAATGCAACAAAGTAAAGCGCTATATTTGTTTAATTTCTTATTTAATTTTATTGTTTAAAAGGAAAAAATGTTGAAAATAACATATAATTTTAGAATCAGTTTAGATTTGTTCGTATTGGCCACCTTTGGTACGAATTATGGCCTTTAAACGGCCGACAAAGCCATCACAAGCTGCACAAAAGTGACTCTGCGGTATTTTGCCACACTCCCGGCCGCCGTCTTGAGATGATCAACACTTTGGTATTTTTGTAGTGAGAACCTTACTCTTCAAAATGCCACAGTCACAAAAGTCCAACGGATTGAAATCCGAGGATTTTGGTGACCATTGCGCGGTAGAAATGAAGCGAGGAAGCTCCTTTTTAAGCCATTCTTGGTTGATGCGTGCTAAGTGCGGTGGTGCTGAGTCCTGTTGGAATGTCCATGGTCTGCGGCCTAGGTCTTCAATACTATTTTTAAGACATTTTTCCGATAATATTCGGCATTTATTTTGACCTCACGGTCGATGAATACGAGCGGCGAGCAACCATCGGCCGTTACGGCGGTCCACACCATTACCATCGGCGGCGCTTGAGTACTGGTGGCCAATCGCAGATGTAAATTTTCAGCTGACCTTTTGGCAAGTAAACCTGATCATTTTGTTGTTCACAAACTGCTCAATTTGGAATGGCTTCTCTTCGGAGAAAACCAAATTCGGTAACTGGCCACTTTCGTGCAAGCGAAGTAAATCCTTGGCTCTTTCCAGTCTAACTTTTTTTGTCTATCGGTGAGCTCTTGGTCGTTTTGAAAATTCAATGGCTTTAGTCCAAACTCATTTTTCAATATGTGTTGGCATTCGTTTTCGCGATATGTTCAGCTTACGAGCATTTTTCTACTACTGCGGCATGGATTTCGATCAAATCTGGCCTTCACTTTTCGGATCATTGCTGGTGTTGTTACCGCTTTATTTTTTCGTACACTTTTTGGAAGCGGTAACGAGTAATGGTAGGAGAAACAAAAGATTTATTCATATTGAAATACTGGAGGGTTCTAACGATAGCCACCTGTGGGTTTCCAGCCAAATATCACGCTTGAATTCTATCACGAATAACTTTTTTCTGGACTGCAATAGATCAAAATGCTTTGTAAGCTTGTTTATAATAAAATGAACTGTCTCTGGAATAAATCTGTCAGCTGTCAGACGAGCGATTTACAAATGATAACAACCTGAAGTTGGTTGCAATACATATCAGCCACCCTGTAGTTCGTAATCTGGACTGAAGGGTTGCAATGGCCAATTATGTTTGTAGTTCCTCTTTTATTAAAAGTATTCGTTTAAATGTAGAGGATTTTTGTGTCCGACTGTAGCTATGTTGGTTATTTGCTTTATTTATACCCTGCCTGCCTTCCAATGTATACAATTTTCTGTTTTTGATTTTTGAAATTTAAAATAATTTTCTTTTTTTTATATTTTTAAAAACAATTGGCTTTCAGTAGATGCAAATTGCTTGCAACAAGGCAATTTGATGGAATATTTTTCCCTTTTTTTTGATTTTTTTTCTTGCCTTGTGTTGCTAATTTTTCAAAGCATTTGTTTCAGATGCATTTGTTAAGATGATTTAAATGAAATAAAATGATGACAATTCAGCTTGTTTGCTGTAATGTGCTGTAATCACAGGCCATAATAGTTTGTAATGGAAAGAAAAAGATTACAAGGCAAATGAGAAATTGTATCGCATTTTAAAAAGTTAAAAAATTTTAAATTAAAGTTTCGATTTAAAATTAAAAGAGGGGGTTTAAAGGACTATACAATTGGATTCCTTTGTTTGTAGTAAAGCGCTTCGATTCAATTCTAGTCCGAGAATATAATTTGTTTCCTAAAATATTTTCAATTCAAACAAGCTTTACGTTCAAGTTCAATTGAGGTCTTGAGGACGCCGTAGTCTAGTAGGTAGAGTGCTGGCTTATTAGACGTAAAGCCAGGTTTCGAGTCCCAGGCCGGACATCGAAACAAAATACAAAAATTATTTTTTCGGCGATTGCTTCTCAGCAGATTTCTGGCAAAAACTCTGAGAGTAAATATAATTGCCATAAAAAGTTTCTCAAAAAAATCTGTCGTTCGGAGACGACTTTAAACTGTAGGTCCCGCCACTTATGTAAAATAAAATTAACACACACAACATAAGTAGTGTGATAGGGTAATAATCCTGACTGAAGGATTGTAATGACCAATTATGTATGTAATTCGACATTATTTTAAAAAAAATATATCTTTGGTGACTTTCTCTCTGCATACTACTGGCAAAAACTGTCGTTCGGAATCGACTTGAAATTGTAGTTTGAAAATTTATCTTCAGCGATTGTGCAAATTTCTATATGTAACGCTGCCTGAACATACAAAATTCTTAAATTTGAGAGAATATTAATCCAAATGAAATCCACGACAGTTCAATTCATCCCAAAAAAGTCACTGTTTGATATGGTTTAAGCGTTGACTGCATCATCAGGCCATATTCTTCTAAGGACCATGTTGGCCGGGCCACGACTGTCCACAACGAGCGTTATAGGTCGATTATTTCTCTCAATAGTCTTCTGGCAAAAACTCCGACAGTACGTAAAACTGCCAAGAAATTTTTCTCAAAAATCTATCGTTCAGAAACGAATTTAAACTTATGGATCAACATGGTTGATGTGAGATGCTAGTTATATTGGCCAATTAAGTATAAAACAGGATTCACAAACGATAATACGCGAGACAGAGAAGAAGAAAACTAGACCCTGCATATAACAATTTTAGGTTTACTTTCGTCTTAATATTGCAGTTCCTGCTTCCAAACTTCGGTTTGAAGAAAAGAAAAATTTAAAATTGAAAAAAAGACGAGAGAGAGAGAGGGAGACTTAGAGAGAGTACCTGTGTAATGTGATTTGTTTTCTTTTATGGAAAATTAGATAACTGAGAAAATTTCCATTTTATTTAATTTTCAGTGTTTTTGTCAGAAGAAAGGTCAATATTTTTCGTTTTGTTCTAGATATCTGTGCTAGAATTCAAGGCCAAGGCTCTACTCTAATATGTCATGTTAGTACCTACTAGACTTCGATGACTTGATTTATTTTATATTTTCACAAATTAATAACTCATTTTATATTTCAACCATGTCTAATGGGGTCTTGCTTGGTCATTAAACACCCATTTTAATTGCCTTAATTAATCGAATCTGTCCCTTTTTAATATTAAAATTTTCGATAAGAATTATTGTCTAGAAAATTAAATTTATTCACCATATTTTGATGTTTACAACCTACTTTCTTTAAACAATAGAAACAATTTACTTTTCTATTTAAAACTGGTTGCTACATATAAAGTTGTAGGCAAGTCTGTTGCTGTTGTAGCTATCAAAACTGCTGCTCATATTTATTTAGGACGTATTTAAGAGGTTGGTTATGCAGCTATATTAACAGCATATACAAGTTTATCATTTGGCCACAAAAATAACAACAACATCACCACTACTTCAGCAGTAATAACATGACCACAAAATGTAAGACTACTTATGGGTTAAAATGCTCTTCAAGCATGCATGACTCATTTTATAAGGAGAATTTAAAGTTTCTTTGAATTGCCTTAAATACGTTTCAGTAAATCTGTTTAAATTATTGTCCACTTAATATTATTGCTACATTACACACCCTTGGTCAGGCCTGAGATCTAGCTTCTCACACCACTTATATTGTGTGTGTTAATTTTAATATACGAGTGGTGGAAACTGTAGTTTAAAATCGACTCCGAGAGACCAATTTTTAAGAAACTTTTTCATGGTGGTTTCATTTATTCTCAGAGATTTTGCTTAGAGGCAGTCGCCCAAGAAAAATTTTTTCATATTTCGTTTTGCTGGAGATCTTTGACCTGGGGTTTTAAACAGTGATCGCACGCCCAATAAGCAAACACACTACCTACTACTTACTTACTTACTTGATTGGCCATAACAACCCGATTAACGGATTTCGGTGTGCCGCAACACATCCTTCCAGGCGCCTTTGCTTCTTGCGCGCCTAAGCCAGTTGGTAATATCAATCGATGACAGGGCTTCCTCGATTTAATCCTTCCAACGGATACATAGTCGTCCTCTTCGCCGACCTCCGCAGATCCCCGCATCAAATTCCCATCTTGCCGGAGCTCCCTCCTCCATTCGAACGACATGGCCGCGCCAGCGTAGCCGCTGGAAATCAATACGCTGTACAACGTCTATGTCGTTGAGGAGCTTATACAGCTCACTGTTGAATTGTATGCGGAAATCATCGCCAAGTCGCACTGAAACGAAGATCTTACGTAGGACTTTCTCTCGCATACTCTCAAGGCAGCTGCATCAGTTCTTAATAGGATTCATGCTTCTGCGATTGACAAGTAGAGATGTGCGGCGTATTGATTTTTAAATTACGGCCGATAACTATACTTTTGATGCAGTCAAGGAATTCATTTATGTTGGCTCCGCCGTTAGCATCGAAAATGATGTCAGTCTGGAGATCAAGCGCAGGATTACTCTTGCCAACAGGTGCTACAATAGTCTCACTAGGCAATTGAGTAGCAGAGACCTCTCTCGTAAGACGAAACTAATTCTCTACAAGATGCTCATCTTACCCGTGTACTACCTACTATACTATGGCGAACACTACACTGAGTTGTAAGAAAACTTAGGTTCTCTATGTAATCAGCAATAGTTTGTTGCCCTGTTTGCATTTTTAGTTCGGCAATAATTTTAGATGCTCTGCTTATAAGGCAACTAATTAGGTGCTTTATAAAAAACCACATTTTCAGACAAATTTTTCTTAATTATTGTGTGGCCAGTATGATCATAAGTCCACCGTAGTCTAGTAGGTAGTATGTTGGCTTATTAGACGTAAAGCCAGGGATTCGCGCCCCAGGCCAGACATCAAAACTAAAATACAAAAAAAAATATTTTCTTCAGCGATTTTCTCTTAGCAGATTTCTGGCAAAAACTCTGTGAGTAAATAAAATTGCCATTAAAAGCTTCTCAAAACTATCTTTCGGAGGTGGAAATCTCCAAAAAAAATTTTTTTTGTGTTTTATTTTGATATCTGGACTGGGGCTCGAAACCTGGCTTTACGTCTACTAAGCCAGCACACTACCTACTAGACTACGGCAACTACCAAGTATTTTCTTCGTTTTTATTTAATAAAATTCATGCGTAGACATAAAAGCCATATTGTTGAAGCTGAGGTCTGAGTATATTCAAAAGAAATAGATGAGATGATCTAAGAAGGATAATGTAATTATACTCTTTAAATTAAAAAGTTTTCCTGCCTTTTCATAAGAATTTTAATGCTGAAATTATTCTGTATCATTATCTATCTCTACCAGCTGTCATATAATTTGATGTGATGTTCTTATTTAAATATTTCTAAACCTTAATTTGCATTCATAATTAATTAAAGGAAAGTGAATGCTAGAAATGCTGTAAGAATCATGTTTTATTCATAAAATTAAAACTTTCTTTTAATAACCTTATCAGTCGTAGAAATGAAATGACATGTCATAAGTAAGACAACAAAAATTATAAAAAAAAATGTCTTGTTTTATTTTCTTTTTCTTTTCAATTTTATTTTTAATTTCATCGAAAGAAAAAGATAACAAGAATGAAATTTTAATGAAATTTTTGTGTTTTATTTTTACCAGCGACTATTTCTGATTAAATCCTTCTTTATCATATGTTTAACATAACCACACAAGCATTTGTAACGGGTCCGCCTCAGAAAAAAAAAAATACTGAATATTTCCTCAAATTTCCTTTTTATTTGAAAGTAAAATCCTTCCGTTTAATAATGAAAAATAATTTCATTCATAAGGCTGCCTAGGGTGGCCATGCAGTAGCCTACACGATCGGTCCAATTTCTAAGTAAATTATCGATTGTGTGCAGCTATATTTCACCAATGGCTTCACGAATATTGTCCTTTAAAGTGTCAATTGTCTCTGGCTTGTCGACGTAACACTTATCTTTGACGGCACCCCACAAATAATAGTCCAACGGTGTCAAATCGCAGCTCAGAGGAGGCAAAACGACTTCAGCTCTGCGGTTGATAATGTGATCTCCAAAAACAGAGCGCAAAACATCGAGTGTAGCTTCGGCTGTGTAGCACATAGCGCCGTCCTGTTGAAACCAAATGTTGCCAATATCCTCCTCTTCAATTTTTGTGAACAAAAATTCATTTAACATGGCCTGATAACGATCGCCATTGACAGTAACGGCCATTTCTTGCCCATTTTCGAAGTAAAATGGCCCAATTATGCCTCTGTACCAAAATCCGTACCAAACAGTGACTCGTTTTGGGTGCGTGCGGGTTTTCTGTGCTCCAAACGCGACAAATTGGCTTGTTTACATACCCGCCAAAATCAAAATGAGCTTCAATGAGATTTTTTTTTTTTTGCCAAAATCGGCATCTTCCGCAAGTCGATCGCAGGCCCACTTAGTGTCGCGAAAACGCATTGGATGGTTAATTGGCTTCAACTCCTGAACCAATTGGACTTTGTGTGGCATCATACCAAGGTCTTTATGCAAAATTCGTCTCAATGATGTCTCCAAAATGTTCAATTGTTGAGAACGACGGTGAATTGATATTGATGGCGCTTCACGCACACTTTCCGCCACAGCAGCAATATTCTCGGGTGTACGCACTGTTTTTGGCTTTTCACGATGAGGATGCCAGTTGCTTTCAATTTTTTCACAAGATAACGAACATACGGAGCTGACGGTGCTTCTCTTCTTCCAAAATCCGTACGCAATTTTTGCACACATTCTGCAACATTACCTTGATTTTCAAAGTAATATCGCAATATTTCCCAGCGTTGATCAAACGTATTCACAAGCATAGTCGTTCAGCGGAAGGATAAAACTAATTATCTGACAAATCAGACAGCAGATTACCATTCACGAAATAAGAATTAGTTGAAAAAAAAAACATTAGATGGCGGATCCGATACTTACACAACCATAAACTTAATAAAATTGCTTATTTCCCAAACCTTTTCACCTTACATTGTGGTATTGAGGAAAAAAATATCCTTTGCATTAATGTGTAATGGTGTGTATGTGTGTGTGTTCTGTTCCCTTGTTTTCGATTAACAGGTGCTCGAACTTACCATATATCTGAACACACCTATAAACAAACAATGAAGCCGATAAAGTTTTTTTTTTATTTACAAAAATGTCACTGTCAGTTACAGGTTGTTAGCTGCTTTCATTTTTTACCATTTTTTTTTTTGTATTTTCTTGCTCTTTTGTTGTTGTTATTTGTGTTTTCTTATTTTATTTTCACTTTTTTCATAAACCATAAGAAATTGAAAGAGGCAACTGATTTTCTCTGTTCATATTTCCGCATGAGATTACAAACAGAACAGGACTAGAACAGGAAAATGGAAGATAATTAATGGGAATATAATTTTTAAAAAATTTTAAAAACTTTTTGGAAAACTCAAACTGTATTTCGTAATTACTCGTATTGCTACGTATTAAATAACGAAAACATATTTTTGTTGGCTTTCTCTAATAAAATTCATTTTTAATTAATTTTTCTATGGAATTTTAATTAAAATTTTTCGTTATCAGAGTATGTGTTCGCAAAACATAACCAAAATAGTTAACAAAAATCAAACCACACTGCGTATAATTGATTTTAAATATTAAATCTCATAATTAAATCACTCATACGCCATATGGCTAATAAAATGCAAACTATTCACACACATTTATTGCGATAATAGAAAAACGATTCCATTTCATGGTTTCAAAAGTACTGGGACTGGAATTCCACATCTAACAAACTAAGTTGTGAAACCAATTTTTTTCTTTTCAGTTTAAAGTCTGACAAGGATGAAAATGAATCGCTTAACTATCCCACAACGCATAGAAATTACCAAAACCTACTACAAAAATGGTGATTCTGCCAGAGCCACGTATCGTGCTTTAAGAGGAGATTACGCAAGCAATTGGCAAAATTGTGAAGAAATTTGAAGAGACTGGAGTGGTTACAAATATTGAAAGGCCTGTGCATCATCGTTTCCCTCGTTCCTCTGAAAATATCGCTAATGTAAGTAAAAGTGTAGCCGAAGACCCGATTGTGACGATTCCTCGTCGTTCTCAGGGTTTATGACTGCCTGACGGCATATTATGGCGTATTTTGCATTGAGATCTATACCTACATCCATATAAAGTCCAGCTCATGCAACAACTGAAGCCAGCTGACCATTCAGAACGTTGTAGCTACATGGAATGGGTGCTTGAACAACAGGCGGTGGACGGAAATTTTTCGAATAAAATTTTCTTCCCCGCTAAAGCACATTTCACACTCGCTGGGTATGTTAATAAACAAAATTGTCGTATTTGGAGATCTGAGAATCATCAAGTAATTAAAGAGTAGCCATTACATCCAGAAAAAGTCACTGTTTGGTGGGCTCTTTGGTCCGAAGGTGTGATTGGATCTTACTTCTTCGAAAACAACAATGGAACGACATGCAGCTTCAATTCGGAGCATTAAGGTCATATTATAACCGACTTTATTCAGCTTGCTATTGAAGAATACAACTTGGAGAATATGTGGCTTCATGCCACATAACTTAAGAGAACATGGCTTTATTGCAAGAGACATTTCCTGGCCGCGTAATTTCTCGTCGTGCCGATATCAACTGGCCACCAAAATCATGCGATTTGACATCATTAGACTTTTTTTTGTGGGGCTACGCAAAAGACCGTGTTTATGCAAACAAGTCTTTAGCTCTTGAGCACTTAAAACCAACATTCGTTAAGTTATGTTTGAGATACCGCTTAATATGTGTCAAAAAGTGATAGAAGATTACGTCAAAAGGATCAATGACCAGCTCTGGCAAATTCTTAAAAAAGGGTAAGATAAAACCCTGGAAAAAAATAATAGGGACACTTGAATTTTTCAATATATTCTTATATTTTTAATTATTTTTCAATAAATATTACAAAGCATGTACATGAAATTAAAGGTATTCCAATAGTTTAACTGATAAAATAAAAATAAATTCTGCCAAATCCTTAAAAAATATAACTTATTTGAAAAAAAGGCCTGGAAAAAATAATAGGAACACTTTGATTTTTCAATATATTTTTATATTTTTAATTATTTTTCCATAAATAATACAAAGTATATACATTTTATACATTAAATTAAAGCTATTAAAATAGTTTAACTAATGAAATCAAAATATTTGACCAGATCTGGCAAATTCTTAAAAAAAATGTAAGATAAAGGCCTGGAAAAAATAATAGGGACACTTAAATATTTCAATATATTCTTATATTTTTAATTCTTTTTCCATAAATAATACAAAGTATATACATTTTATAAATTAAATAAAGCTATTAAAATAGTTTAACTAATGAAATAAAAATATTTTACCAGCTCTGGCAAATTGTGAAAAAAATGTAAAATAAAGGCCTGGAAAAAATGATAGGGACACTTAAATATTTCAATATATTCTATTCAAATAGTTTAAGTAATGAAATAAAAATACTTGACCAGCTCTGGCAAATTCTTAAAAAAAATGTAAAATTAAGGCCTGGAAAAAATAATAGGGACACTTAAATATTTCAATATATTCTTACATTTTAATTATTTTTCCATAAATATTACAAAGTATATACAATTACTACATTAAATTAAAGCTATCCAAATAGTTTAACTAATGAAATAAAAATATTGGGCCAGCTTTGGCAAATTCTTAGAAAAATTGTAAAATATTCAGTTTCTGTTTTAATTTGGTATTTTCATGCCTTTGGCAGCTTTTAAGTTTAATTTATGTTAAATACTTAATAAGGGTTGAATAATTTTCAAGAGTGTAAATAAATGGAGAATAAAGAGAGAAATAAATTGAAATATTTTCTTTATTCATAACATTCATGATCATTAATATTTTCACTCAGGATTTTGAACACTTTATCTCGACTCATGCATACAAAGTTTTATTACATCCTGAATGTTATCATTTCATTCATAACTATTGTGGGTGTTGGAGTGTGAAAATGGAGAAAAGTTGAGCAAAGTGAAGAACAAAACAAGGGAGTCTGTGTTGTATTTATATCGGGTTCTTTTTTAAGCTTTTACTAGCTTAAATTGAAATGAAATAAAGTGTATAAGAGGTGTCATTGAGATTTTTTTCTATTCGCTTAGAAAGGACGATTGATACATTTATGTGTGGAATATAATTTCGTTAAAGTTGCCCTAGTCTAGTAGCTTTTTAGACGTGTAGCCACGGTTCAAACCCCAGGTCAGACTTATCAAACAAAACAAAATATGAAAACATTTTCATTGCGCTGAATTCCATCAAAATAAAGAGAGTTTTTATTATTTACCACACCACTTTTCAGATGTCTACCTATATCATGTTTTTGTAAACTTTTTAATGCTATGGTTAAAACATTAAGAAAACCTCCAATTTTTAACCACACCAAAACTCCAGAGGAAGAAAAAATTAAAACTAAAAACAAGCGAGAAACTTTTCACATTTCCAACATGTACGCCTGGTGCAAAAACTAAGGAGTGCGTACAAAAAAAATGGGCCTGCTTTTAAGTTTATAACTTTTATCATAATTGAAAAAAATGAATACCGTTCTATTTCAAAATACATGTGCAAAATGTCATTGCAATAGCAGAAATAGTTTTTTTGAAAATGGCCACCCAACAAGAATGTCGTATAAAATTATTGAAATTTTCAATGAAAAACTGCGCCGTTTACCCCAAATGATTGCTAGGTTCGCAGGTGGTAACCAAAAAACAATTTCTAAGGTAAGAATAACACAAAATAAGGAGTCTTTGAGTATTGAGAGAAAGCATGGAAATGGAAGAAAAACAAGGATTTGCCTACCAAAACAAAGCAAGGAAAATAATACGTAACATGTCTGGAAGAAAAGTGGCTCAGAAAGTTGAATGCCCTGAGACCTTGGTCAGAAAAAAATCTTACACATAAAAGGAATTCAAATATTATTTACTTTACTTGAAAAATATAACGAAAATAATCCGCCACTTGGTCTTATTTCTATAACGAAAACTATAAGTCCAGTTTTTTTCGTGCACACTCCTTATAATTTCATAAGACATAACCAAAGAAGTTTTGCTTCCATTTTGATTATCTTTGTGATGATGATGAGGATAATATGTGTCTAAAGCGTTTCTTTTCTCATAGAGAAGAACAAGAAGCTTGTTTTTTTCTTTAATTTTTTTCGTTATATTTTATTGCCTTAAGCCAACAATACATCGTGCATGTAGAAAGCATTGCCATGTTTTTCAAGCAAATGCAGTAAAAATTTAAAGAAATTGTTTAAGTTTTTAAATCGTTGCCATGTCAAATGCATTATTTTTTTTATTATTTTTTCAAAGATTTTACTACTTCATTTACACCCCAAATTTAAAGTGAATTTTTTTTTCATTCAATTTATTTCGTTGAAAGACTTTTAAGGATTTATGACGATTTATTAAGTGCCTAACAATTTATTTTCTAAATTTTCTATACAGATCGGCAATACGAAATGTGAACTTGCTTAGAAAAGTTCTTTTTTAATAGGGAAACTTTCTAATCAAATTGTTAACAAATATTAAAAATATTTGTCCGAGAAAAGAGACAAAATCGTAAATCATAAATGACAATAATGGCAATACGCAGCAACAACTGCTAGCCTATTATTAAGTCTTTAACTGGCATAGCTGATTTGTCGGCATAGAGATGCCAGATAAAGCAAAAAGTTTTTCAGTTTTTCAAAGCAATAAAGACTGTAATGGCTAACATATCTATCAAGGCTAGACCAGTACAGGGTGGCTGATATGTATTGCAACCAACTTCAGGTTGTTATCATTTGTAAACCGCTCATCTGACAGCTGACAGATTTATTCCAGTGACAGTTCATTTTATTATTTACAAGCCTACAAAAGCATTTTCATCTATTACATTCCCAAAAAAAATTATTTGTGATGGAATTTAAGCGTGATAGTGTGATTGATTTATATTTGGCTGGAAAACCACAGGTGGCTATAGTTAGAGCCGTCCAGAATTTAAATATGAGAATAAATCTTTTGTTTCTCGTACCATTGCTCATCACCGTGATGTTGGCAGTGTTGCAGCGCATCCAAAAAGTGGACGAAAAAAAAAAACGGTAACAACACAAGAAATGATTCGAAAAATGAAGGCCAGATTTGATCGAAATCCACGCCGCAGTGGTAGAAGAATTGATCGTGAGCTGAACATATCGCGAGAACGGATGCAACACATATTGAAAAATGAACTTGATATGAAGTTCCAAAAAGAGCAAGAGCTCACCGATGGACAAAAAAAAGTTAGACTGGAAAGAGCCAAGGAGTTACTTCGCATGCACGAAAGTGGCCAGTTACCGAGTTTGGTTTTCTCCGATGGGAAGCCATTCCAAATTGAACAGTTTGTGAATAAACAAAATAATCGGGTTTACTTGCCAAAGAGGTCAGCTGAAAATTTACACCTGCGATTGGCCACCAGAACTCAAAAGCCGCCGATGGTAATGGTGTGGGCCGCCGTAACGGTCGATCCCCGCTCGTATTGACCGTGGGGGCAAAATAACTGCCGAATATTATCGGGAAAATGTCAGTATTGAAGCCCTGGGCAGACAAACATTTCTGCCGCAGATCATGGACATAACAACAGGAATCAGCACCACCGCACTCAGCATGCATCAACCAAGAATGGCTTAAAAAGGAGATTCTTCGCTTCATTTCTAACGCACAATGGCCACCAAAATCTCCCGATTTCAATCCGTTGGACTTTTGCGTCTGGGGCATTTTGGAGAGTAAGATTGTCACTAAAAAATATTAAAGTGTCGATCAACTCAAGACGGCGCTTAGCCGGGAATGGGCCAAAATATCGCAGAGCCACTTTAGTGAAGCCTCTGATGGCTTTGTCGGCAGTTTGAAGGCCATAATTCGTGTCATAGGTGGCCAATTCAAACAAATCTAAACTGATTCTAAAATTTGATATTTGATTTCCAAAATTATTTAAAAAAATATTTTTTAAAAAAATATAACGCTTTACTTTGTTGCATTATATATCAGCCAGCCTGTACATTTGCCTCCAAAAAGCATGTTGTAACTAACAAGCATTCAATGCCACTCTTCTGTTGGATTTCTCTAATAAAATTCGTTTTTAATTTATTGTTTTAGGGAATTTTAAATAAAAGTTTTCGGTACTACTGTACTCACAAAAATACATGACCAAAATAATAACCAAAAATTAAACCACACAGCGTATGATTAATTTTAAACAATAAATTTCATAATGAAATCACTCATACGTTACATTGCAAATGAAATGCAAACTATTCAAACATTTTTTATATGTACTTTATAGATTCCTTAGAGAGAAAGTACGGATAGAACCAGAGTCGTTAAAACTCATGGAGAATGTATGAAACTGAAGTTAATTTTGTTGTTCTTTTGCATTGGATTATTTCCGTTTTGGCGTTTGAACCTTTAAAATTATACAAAATCTTGCTTCTAATATGCTTGCAAAGTCAGTGACATACAATGCAAACTGTAATTAAAATTTTCTTTAAATCTCTTAATAAATTTTGTACAAAGAACTTTCGGAATTTTTTTATAATTTTTCTTCTTTAACATATTAACGCCGAATGGGTAGAAAAATATCCAAAAAAATAAGTTTCCTTTTTAAAAAATTCTATCTTGACCCAAATAAACGAGAGCCAAACCTTTCGTTAAGAGCGAATAAAGAAGACACAGAACGATTTAGAAAAAATTAGAAAGGCATGATATTCACATATTTTGGATGACTGAGAAAAGGTCAAATATCACGAATTTTTCAAAATCAAAATTTTATAGAAAGAACTTCTCTGGAATATGGAATATTATCAGAAAAATCTTGAGATGCCATGTAATATAATTGTCTTCTATCCGATAAAAATACTTTCTACTTACCTAGGCAACACGTGTGATTAAATGACATGGGTATCAAAAAATACCCACTTAGGCATTGGTATAAAATATTTTTCATAAAAGTTTTAAAAAGGAATTTAAAATAGAAACTTCAAATCCTTTATTTTTCTCTATTCTTTTATATTTTTCGTAGTTCCTGCATGAAATTGTGCAGAAGAATCCCTTGGATGCCCATATTCAAACTGTTTTTGCACAACCGTACTCTGTTTTCCCACCATATTGTGAACAGCGATCGGGTTTTCCAATTTTTTCTATCATGTGGTCAAATTTGTCAGTGTTTTTTTGCTATTTGCTGTGCATTTGTGACGACTTTTCAATCATGACGTCGATTTTTACCAACGCTTTAACAACTCTAACCCGAAAATCGAGTTGGCTCATGGCTGGCAAACCTTCACATCAACTGCACAAGCAGTGTAGTTTCCATGCGTTTACCATAGCTGCGTCAGTAGTGTCAGTGAGTAAAGGCCAATACCACTGTTCTCCGTGGACTCGTATACGATAATTGTTGATCCAACATTATATTGACTTGGATCTAAAAAATATCGGAGTCAGCCTTATTTTTAACAGAACCACCAACATATGGAATAACAATATCCTGTCATAGAAGCCAACACCCAGTATTTGTAGCCAAATGGCGACCATAATATGCGATCATCTGTTCGTCCACAGGAAGACTATGGGAAAATATGCCAAATTGAATGCATTGTTTAATGGAGTAATTTAGCCAAATTGATCATTCTTGTCAAGATTATTATTGTCACAAACGCGTATATTTGCAATAAACTCTTAAAAATAGCTTAACAATGTTGTATAGCCGCCATATAACAAAGAGAAGAAATTTATTTTAGAACACACTTATGCCGAGTGGTAGAAACATACCCACCATGCTCTACAGAGGCCACCACGACACTTAGAAAGAAATAAAGATGTTCATATCAATGGAAATACTCCAAATACTGTTTGTGCCAAATTTCACCAAAATCGGACCACAACGGATTCAAGGGTCAGGCGTTAATGGGTTAAAACAATTCTTCATATTTTCTTTTACGGTGATATGGCATCACCAAATAACTAATTTTTCAAATCATGTTATTACGTTGTGGTTTTCTATAACAACAAATTGTCTCCTCGCTTGCTATGAGACCATGTTAATGTGTGTATTCGAGCCTATGTCTTAACTCAAATTTATTAAAATTTTTTTTTGTATTTTAAGTGAAATTGTATTAAATAGGTTCCAACCACAAAGCGTAAAATGGGAATGAAAAAATGAATTTTTTTTTTACAAAAAGTTTTCTTCTCAAAATTTTTATTTCTTGTTCTCAGCTTTACTTTTCTTCTTTCTTTTTTTTTATACAACAAAAAAAGTTTTAAAGAATATGCATGTGTATACGACAAAACTTAATACATTTTTTATTCTTATTCTCTTAAGTAACAACAAATAAGTAGAAAATATCGCTGCTTTTTAGAATAACACGAATCCCGAAAAAAAAAACTGAAACTGAGTTAAGAAATAAAAAGTTTTCATTTTTCTTTTCATTTTTTTTTTTGCTTTTTTTTTTTTTTGAAAATAAAAAGAAGAGAGAGAGAATAAAAATTTTGTATAAATATCGCAAGTCATGCATAAAATATCTTTGTTTAGTACTTTTTAAATGAGTTCATGTTTTTCGCTGTTACTTTTTTACTCTCGATTTGTTTTCTTAATATTTTATTTAAAATTTCTGTTTCTGTTTTATTTTCTTTATAAAGTTTATTTAAATAAACACATATTTTTCTCCTCTTTTTTCATTTTTTCTTTTCATCACATCTTATAAACACAAAAGAGTATGACTACGTATAATAAAATGAATATTTATTGGAGATTTTCATTTTCTTTTCACAAACGAAGAAAGCAACTCAAATTATTATTCGTTGTCATTTAAGGAAATAAAAAATTGTATTTTAATGCTTTTCTTTTCTGGGTATTTTCACAAGGTGTTGATTTAAAAATCTTTTCAATCCAAGTCACTGAACTTCCAGTTGAATAGAAGTCCATTGAAGGACTCAAATCATATCTTTGCTTTGCTTGTAGATTGCAAATAAAATAAAAATAAATTTGTGTTTAGTTTTAATAAATTTTTTTTTATTCGCACAATTGTTTACAACTTGATGTAAGCAACAACAATTGCTTTTCTTTGTTTATCCGTTGTTTACACTTTTTACATAAACAATAACAATTACTTAGTAGACACTTATTAGCCAGATCTTTGTAATGGATATTTTCAAACCTCGATTACTCCTTTCAAAAGCCCCTCGTCTTCACACAAACTGACTGAACTTTACTAACTGAGTAGCCTGCTTTGCTTTGCTTTTTGTATGGCAACGTAAACATTCTGATGAATGTTCTTGAAGCCAAATATTTCGAGATCTTTATAAATGTAAATAATATTGTTTACTTTTATTATTATTGTTTGTGTATTTTGTTTATACTTGTTTTTGTACTGTTTGTTGTTGTATTTTTATTTACTTGTTTACCATTTTTTATGCCAGTTTTTGTTGTAATATTATGCAGTACGATAATATGTTTGTCGTATCGTGCCGGTATTTTTCCTTCATGCTGGAAGCTTGCCACGTCAATCCCTAAGGAGGATGAGGCTAATAACCCTGAAAACTACCGCCCAATAGCTGTTTGTTCTGCTCTTTCGAAAGTGATGAAGAGCATGTGAGGTATTTGAAGTCCAACGATGTGCTAAATGATCATCAGTTTGATTTCCGTAAGGGGCGCTCTACTGGTGACCTTTTGGCGTTACTCCCCGAAAGGTGGAATGGTTCCATTCTCCGCTTTGGTGAGGCCAAGGTTGTAGCTCTGGATATCTCAAAGGTCTTTGATAAGGTCTAGAATGAGGCGGTAGTGTCAAAGTTAATTGCTTTTGTTGTCGGTAGTCGCTTCTCTCGATTTATATCGAGCTTTCTCAACGATAGCACTATTAGAGTGGTTATAGATGGCTTCTTTTAAGACGAGTTCGGGATAAATTTAGGGGTACCGCAGGGCTCTGTTCTTTCTCCTACACTTTTTCTTATTTTTCTTAATGATCTTCTATCTATTAGTTCGAATCCTATTTACTCTTTTGCGGATGACAGCAACATTTGTCATTCATATTCATTTGATCGGATGCCGAGCCTTTTGGAGATTGGGGCAAACATGAATGACACACTCACAGGTAACCTGATAGTAATTTCTGAGAGGGCCACGTGAGTGGGATCGATTTTAATGCGCAGAAGACCCAATGTTATTTTTTGAAACACCGGCATGATGTTGATGCTAGTGTTCTCTCATCTGTATCTATGGGTAATGTAAATATTGAGGAGGGGAATTCTAACGATGTTCTGGGCATGACAATTAATTGTGATGCTCGTTGGAACGATCACATTTTTCGAGTGTCAAAGGAAGCATTCAAGTGCCCTGGTTTTTTGAAACAGTGCAGAAAATACTTCACTCCATCCGACCTTCTTGCTCTTTACAGGACCTTTATCCGATCTCGGATGGAGTATAACTCTCATGTATGGGCCGTTGTTTCAAAGTCTATTTTGAAGCTTTGCAACCGCATACAGGAGAGGGTCAATGTGCTTATTAGTGACAGTAGGGCATCCAACTCTATTGGTTCGTTGGAGCATCATCGCAATGTGGCGTGAGTTTCATTGTTCTATCGGTACAACTATAATGGGAAGTGTTCTCGAGAGATAAGGGACTTGGTTCCCGAAAATCATATATTTTTACGTGGTACTGGTACTTCTCGCAGAGCTCATTATTATATGGTTGATTGTTGAAGTAGCCGTGGTCTAGTAGGTAGTGTGCTGGCTTATTAGACGTAAAGCCAGGGTTTGAGTCCCAGGCCAGACATCAAAATAAAATACAAAAAGTATTTTCTTCGGCGATTTCTTCTCAGAAGATTTCTGGCAAAAACTCTGAGAGTAAAAATAAAATTGCCATGAAAAGTTTCTCAAAAATCTGTCGTTCGGAGTCGACTTTAAACTGTAGGTCCCGCCACTGATGTATAAAATTAACACACACAACATAAGTCGAGTGAGAAACTAGGTCAATAATCCTGACAGAAGGGTTGTAATGGTCAATTGTGTATGTAAGTATGTGCAGTGAACCTCACAATGGATTACAGGGAGAATTCATTTTGTGCCTGCACAATGCACTGCATGAGTAGGGGCCATCCCCTGAGTGCTGGTTTTTATAAAAAACATTTTTCTACAAAATACCAGTATCCAGAGCTTTCATTTTCTTAACAACACTTTTAATAAAGCGAACTCGAATTCCCGTACGGATATAAGGTACAACAGGTATTACTTGACCCAGAACAAATTATTTCATAAGCCTCATATGCTACGTATATGTACGCATAATAAATGGATTTTATGAACAGAATTAATGTCTTAACCCCATTTACCATGTACCATATGTGAGTATTAAAAACAACTTTTATGTTCATTTTTATAATGTTTATGCATGGGTTTGTGCATTTTTAATGTTAATTTTAATTTTTGATCGATAAAATAGTTTTTTTTTTCATCTTCTTTAACAACTTTTGCACTTCTTTTAATATTTTATTGAAGTTTCTTTTTTATAGTCACTGAGAGTAGAATGAAGTTCATTTATATGTCTTGAGCCATAGCGTAAGTATGATATAAACTTTCTCTTGCATATTTTCTCTCTTTAGTTTCCTTTAATGATTCTTTAAAAAAAAACAAAAAAACGTATTTAACAGCTCATTTCAACTTTGCATATGAACTTAATGCAGTTGTAGTAGCACTTTATGACCATTAAGAGCATTTATGCTTCTCGTTTTTATCCTTTTGAGATACTTGGATAAAGAAACTGCAAGGTTAGGTCAGTGGTTAAGGGACTGTTTTCTTCACATTTTTTGTTTTTTTTTGTAGTAAATGGGAAAATGTTTTCAAAGTTTCTTTTTCTTGGAAATGGAATAGGCTAGAGTGTTGAAACAGAAGAGAATGATGATGCATTGGTTCAGTGAGAGTTTATCAAGTAACATAATGGCCAACGACATTAATTTATTCTTATCATTTTGAGTATAGCAATCTACAAAGGTTAGGTTAGGTTAGGTTAGAGGACGTGTACTTGTACAATTCTGAAGTACAGTACCGATGGTCGAATTGACCCATTGTACAATGTCCTAGCTTCTTATACCACTCATGTTGTGTAAGTTAATTTTATAAATGAGTGGAGGGTCCTACAGTTTAAAGTCGACTCCGAACGATACATGGCCTTCAAACGGCCAACAAAGCCATCACAGGCTGCACGAAAGTGCCTCTACGGTATTTTGGCCCATTCCCAGCGGAGCGCCGTCTTGAGATGATCGACACTTTGGTATTTTTATACTCTCCAAAATGCCACAGACGCAAAAGTCCAACAACTTGAGATCCGGAGATTTTGGTGGCCATTGTGCGGTTGAAGTGAAGCGAGGAACCTCCTTTTTAAGCCATTCTTGGTTGACGCGTGCTGAGTGCGGTGTGCTGGTCCACTTGGAATGCTGTCGAAATAGTTTGTCTGCCCAGGGCTTCAATAGTTTCTTTAAGACATTTTTCCGATAATATTCTGCATTTATTTTCACCCAACGGTCGATGAATACGAGCGGGGAGCGACCATTGGCCGTTACGGTGGCCCACATCATTACCATCGCTGGCACTTGTGTTCTGGTGGCCAATAGCAGTTGTAAATTTTCAGCTGACCTCTTTGGCAAGTAAACCCTATCATTTTGTTTGTTCACAAACTGCTCTATTTGGAATGGCTTCCCATCGGAGAACTCCAAATTCGGTAACTGGTCACTTTCGTGCAAGCGAAGTAAGTCCTTGGCTCTTTCCAGTCTAACTTTTTTTGTCTATCGTTGAGCTCTTGCACTTTTCGGAATTTCAATGGCTTTAGTCCAAGTTCATTTTTGAATATGTGTTGCATCCGTTCTCGCGATATGTTCAGCTCACGAGCAATTTATTTTACCACTGTGGCATGGATTTCGATCAAATCTGGCCATCACTTTTTGGATAACTTCTGGTGTTGTTACCGTTTTTTTTCGTCCACTTTTTGATGCAATGCAATACTGCCAGTATCACAGTAACGAGGTATGGTACGAGAAACACATTTAAATGCTGGAGGGCTCTAAGCGATAGCCACCTGTGGTTTTCCAGCCAAAAATATAAAGCAATCACACTATCACTCTTGAATTGCATTACGAATAACTTTTTTCTGAATGCAATAGAATGCTTTTGTAAGCTTGTAAATAATAAAATGAACTGTCATTGGAATAAATTTGTCAGCTGTCAGATGAGCGGTTTACAAATGATAACAACCTGAAATTGGTTGCAATACATATAATGCATACGTTTTTAAAAGCTAAAAACCTAACAATACATTCAGGAAAGGTTTATTGATGCCATTATATGTTGGATATAACATCGTTTAAATGCCTGTCATGTTTTCTCTGGGTGGTGATGCATCCGAAATATTCAATTGTCCATGACTCTGGTGCGTAAATCAGCTTTAGTTTGAACGATGGCATGAGTTATGTTGGCTTTGAGTAGCTTAGTGATTTATATTTTATTCGCATATACCTGCAACTTAAGATAATTCCGAAGAAAACGTTTAATGGGATCAATTTGTACGACATCACCGAGTAACTCTTAAGATCTTTCACGCCTAAAGCTCTTGTGCAGAATATCCAATGTACCCTAGGCTGTGTGCCACGGAACGTAGTTCTGTTGATAGGACATGACGTTTGTATTTGATTATTATATTCGCAAAGTCAGGATTACGTTCTACCTTGTTATATCACTTATGCTGCGTTTGTTAATTTTATACATGAGTTGAGGGACCTATAGTTTAAAGTCAACCCTGAAAGATAGAATTTTAAGGCAATTTTTTTAATGGAAATTTTTTCGGAAATGTCTGATCTGGTGCTTGAACAGTGGCCTCACTTATAAAAAGCCAACATGCTATCTACTAGATTACGGCGACTAGGCAATAGGATATCAAAGATTAGTTCAACGTTATCTATTTGTATCGAAGTTAGAGCACCAAATCTTTAATGCTGCAGCATGTCTTATATTGAAAAGCTTTAAGAACTACTTTCCAAAAATTGCGCAACTGATGTTATGTGTACACTTGATTCAATAATTGTCTTTTGACTATTGAAATAATTTCTTTTGTTTTTAAATTATTCTTCATTTATTCAATAAAAATGTTCTATTTTTTCTTTCCTCTTGTCAGCCATATTTCATAATTATTTTTATTTTTTTTATTCATTTTCTTGGAACGGATAAATTTATTATCATTTCTGGTCATTCATGAGATTTGTGTTCTCTATGTGTTATGGCCCAGTTCCGATTGTTGTTTGTTTCATAAATTCTTTCTTCTGTAATTTATTGTTAATGAATTATGATCACTTTAACAAATAAACGATTACAATAAATGATGTTTTATTATGGTCTCAGAGAGGTCATTAACATTATCAACATCAACATCACCATTGCCATCATCATTGCCATCACCATTCTTGTTGTCAATGTCAACATTAACCATGGCGTTCAACACTTACTAGACACTTAAAGCGAACAACACTAACGCCCCCTGACATATTTGTATTGAGCTTCATAAGAACGTAGTTGAGTTTTTAAAAACGAACGAAGGAAGGAAGGAAGTTTGTGTGGAAATCTTAACAGAATAACTTGGTACATAAACAACATAATTTAGAAAAAATAAAAATCATATAAGAAAACATAAAACAAAAGAAGAAAAAAACACTTGAACATACGTACATACATACATGCATACAAAAATCGTAGACATTATTTACAACATCAACACCATAACTCCACTTATGGTAGCCACTATAACGGAAGGACCTCAAAAACCAAAGAAAAAAGAGACGGCCAGCAGCTTTAGCAAGCAAAAAATCAACACAAAACCATAAGAAAGAAGGACGAAATAGTGGGTGTTTATATGATGAGTCAGCTTAAGGAGCAAAAAAAGAAAATACAACCAGAAACACAAGAAAAAATAGTTTATGATACTCTAGGGATAGATGATGATAATAATAATAGAAATATTAAGTAAATATTTTCCATGATAGAAAAATTTATTTGTACAACAGCAAAACAACAAAAAAAAGGCGAGTTTTATTTTGATTTAAGGGCATTTGTAATAATATTTTCTGCTGCTTTTTAGTTTTTCAAGCTATTATGGACGAAAGGAAAGGGAGAACAATAGAAAAGGCAACTACAAAATCAGATTTATGCATCCATCTTTACTGAGTCAAATAGTCAAAGCATTTATTTATGGCTTATGGCCCAGAGTGTCTTGTGAATACTTGTAGAATGATTTTCCCCACAGACAACACAACTTGAAACCTCATTGGATTTCAAACAGTAAGAGGTTCCTCACCCATACCTCCAACTTTATAGGCTATCATTGAAATGTCTACCGAAAGTTTATTGAATTGAAAAACTTTAGGATACCTTCCAGTATCAACAACCACTCGTATTCTACAACTGTCCAAAGCTTAATATGTTTCCAAGTATTTTCTTTTGCGTGTCATTAACACCTGTTACGTCCTAAGAACTCGTTTCAATAATTCAATCTCAACGTCAGTCGAGACAGCCCCCGTTCTCTATGATACACTATGACTCTATACAGCCCAATTAGTAACCTCAAATTTTTCCTGAATTGCCTCACATCTATTTGGTTTGAAATGAAACTTCTGTGTAAAAAGTTCCCCGCATAAAATCTCGTTATCTTATCTGATTCGACTCCACAGAAGATTTCTGCTTCTATCAATGGCGTGGAAATTTCCCGTCGTAAGTTTAAATAATTACTCATTTGTCGAGATTTTTCCAAATGCTTTGGGACCCAACAGAATGTAACTTTATTTCCCATACTGATAATAACCTTCTTGATTGCTTACTTGCTTAATTGGTCTTTATAAAATAAGGAGTGCGCACAAAAAAATGGGCCTACTTTTAATCTTATAACTTTTATCATAATTGAAAAAAATTAATACCGTTACATTGTTTTTGCTAGTCATCTGTTACAAAATCCTCGTGCTAAATGTCATTGCAAAATCAAAATAGCGACCAAAAGGAAGCAAGCAAAATAATACGTATTTTTCTAAAACACCCCCTAAAATGTCTGGGAGAAATGTGGCCCAAAAAGTTGAATGCTCTGAGACCTTTGTCAGAAAAAAAATTTATACATAAAAAGAATTCAAATATTATTTACTTTAATTGAAATATAAAACGAAAAACATCCGCCACTTAGTTTTATTTTTATAACGAAAAGTGTATGTCCAGTTTTTTTTGTGCGCACTCCTTACATTATAATACCACCCACGTTTTGTGTATTAATTTTTATTCATCAATGACGGGAGATAGTGTCGAGTAACTTTTAATGGCAGTTGTATAAAACCTCAGAGTATTTACCTGAATATCGCTTAAACCCCTATACTATCTTAGATTTAATTTTATTGGATTCGAACACTCAACTAGTAACCTGTTTATCAGATAGTAGTGCTATGTCCCTGGATTTTGCCTCCTGTATAAGTTGAATTATGTACACCGTTCGATTTTATAGACTTTGGATTACAAGATACCCGCAAATTTCTCCATGGACTCGAAAAATTTCATTCTGGGAACAAAATCTTTCTTTGCTCCTGTTTCAAGATCAATTTTTGAATCGCCGATATACTACAAAATAGTCTCTATTTTCAAAGAGCGTGCAGCTTTCAGATTATTTCATAAATTTTTTTAACTAGGTTTCTTTGCGAAGCACATAAGCAAAATCATTAACCCTACTGGTACTGTTAAGGGACAGTTAAGGAGGGAGCTGTCAGTCAATTAATTCCATATATCTAGGCTTTTATGAGACACTATCTGCAGTCAGTATTCAAAGAAACTGTACACCATGGATAGAAATCTAAAAATCACCAAACTTAACTTTTACCACTTAAGGAGATTGCCCGAAAAAATTTGACAAATTTTTTGTAATTTTCTTTCTTTGTTTCAATTTTAAAAATTTTATTAATTTTTTTTATTAATCTATATATTTTTTTTAATGTACCATTTCTTTTGACGCTCACTGTATGTTAGCCTTGCATATCTATTTACTATCTGTGATATTGCCTCAGTTAGGAATCGAATATTTTTCAATTGGGGAAGCTTTATTGTTCTAATGAAGGATAGTATTCTGGGTTCTTAACACTAAACCTACCATGGACCTACCATGATCAAATGACCCATTTTGAACTTCTTGTCAGAATTTCTTGAAAATAACATTATCACATCGGTATTTGCTTTTACGACTTTTATTACAAAAATACATCGAATGTGTTTTCCAAGATTTATCCTCTCTTGTTAATTTTTTTTACCTAGAAATATTTGTAATCTAGCTTAAATACCGCAAGGGATCATTTGACCCCCTTTGGTAGGAATAGGAATACATGAAGAATCGTTAGGTTTAGTATTAAATTTGTTATCCGGAATTAAAGTAAAACAGTAGGTACGATCACTTTTTGGAAAAATTGCCACACCAAACATGGTTAGTGTGCGAAGATAGGTTCTGATCCATACTAAAGTACAGTCGAACTTCTATAAATTGAATCACCATTATACAAAAAAAAAACTTCAACTTATAGAAACTTCAAATTAAAGAAGCAAAACCTGATAGACTTTTTCTCTACAAGATGCTGTTGCTGTGCTTCAATTTATAGAAAATTCAAGTAACAGAAGTTCAAGTTATAGAAGTTCTACTGTATTACAATAATCAATGAAGGCAGTATTTTCAAGAGTATTACTCGTACTAAATTTGGTGTCCTTACTTATTATTATCTCTTTAATGAGACGGAGTTAACAAAGTAATCAATCTGCTGCTCATATCGCGTATTCTATTTATTGTAACCCTTTTTTTTTATTAAACCTGACTCAGGGGATGATCCCTACTCATGCAGTGCATTGAGCAGGTTTTTTAGGAAAGGTGGAAAGAGAGATGGAAGATGCGAACGGTAAGGAAACGAGTTGCTGCTGGTGACTATAAAATGGCCAGTGCTATACCTTCACCATTAGACAGTCTACAGCAATCGTCCCCAAGAAGCCTGCAGTTTCTCACACCACTTATGTTGTGTGCGTTAAAAAATTCAAATTTTTTTGTAATTTTCTATTCAAATCTTATTTTGTTAAGATTTTTTCTTATAAATGTTCCAATCAATACTTTTCTCAGCGTTAGTTCTAATGAATTTTACAAACTGCCATCATTACCACCAGCAGTTATAGTTGCTCAAACTGGAAAGATTTCAGATTTTTGTTTATTTTTACATTTTCCAAAAGAAAAAATCATTTTTTTTTATTTTCCCGCCTATATTTGTTGTTTTTATTGGCGTTTTTATAACATTTAATTGGAATTCACTATTGGCAACACATTAACGCTTGATTGGTAAAAGGGAAACAGAACAGCAGCATGAATCTGTAACTGTGTTGAAAAATACATCGAAAAAGAAAACAGAACATCTGCTTGCGATATACACAAACACAATCTTTAGGCACACATATGTAGTACAAATATACAGGAAATGTCGTCTGCTTTTAGTTTCCCTGTTTCTTTTAATTTATCATCGCCGTTTATAATCGCTAGTTATGCCCGCATTTAAAGCAATCAAGCGAAAATTTTTAATGAACTTTACTTTTATTTTACAGTTGATCCCATGTACAAGCATACACACAACATGTACATATACACATAAACGTATACTATCGGGTCCGCCATCTAACGTTTTTTTTTTTCAACTAGTCCTTATATCGTGAATGGTAAGACTTAGCTCATGTCTGATTTGACAGATAATTAGTTTTATCCTTCCGCTGAATGGATATGGTTGTGTATACGCTTGAACAACGCTGGGAAATATTGCGACGTTACTTTCAAAATCATGGTAATGTTTGCAGAATGTGTGCAAAAATTGCGTACCAGATTTTAGAAGAAGTGAAGCACTGTCAGCTCCGTATGTTCGTTAGCCGAAAACAGTGCGTTCACCCGAGAATATTGCTGCTGTGGCAGAAAGTGTGCGTGAATCGCCATCATCATTAGTTCACCGTCGTTCTCAATAATTGAACGTTTCGAAGACATCACTGAGAAGAATTTTGCATAAATACATTGAAAAACTGGCGAACCCAAAACGAGCCACTGTTTGATGCGGATTTTGGTCCACAGGCATAATTCGGTCATTTTTCTTCGAAGAAGAGTAAGAAGTGGCCGTTACAATCAATGACGATTATTATCGGGCCATGTTGAACAAACTTTTGTTCACAAAAATTGAAGAGGAGGACATTGGCAACATTTAGTTTTAACAGGATGACGCTATGTGCCACACAGTCGAAGCTAAACTCGATTTTTTGTGCCCTATTTTTGAAGATCGCATTAGTCGCATCAGTCGCAGAGCTGCGATTTGCCACCGTTGGTCTATTATTTGTGGAGTCCCGTCAAAATTAAGTGTTACGCCGACAAGCCAGATACAATTCACGATTTAAAGGACAAAAATTGAAGAGGAGGATATTGGCAACATTTGGTTTCAACAGAACTGCACTACGTGCCACACAACCGAAGCTACATTCTATGTTTTGCGCTCTGCTTTGGAAATTCACATTATCAGCCACAGAGCTGATGTCGTTTGGCTACCTCGGATCTGCGATTTGACACCGTTGGGCTATTATTTGTGGAGTGCCGCCAAAGATAAGTGTTACGCCGATAAGCCAGAGACAATTAAAGCTTTAAAGGGCAATATTTGTGAAGCCATTGGTGAAATATAGCTGCACACAATCGATAATGTGCTTAAAAATTGAACCGATCGTGTAGGCTACTGCATGGCCAGACCAGGCAGCCATTTGAATGAAATTATTTTCCATTCTTAACCGGAAGGATTGTACTTTCAAATAAAAAAAGAAATTTGAGAAAATTTTCAATAGTTTTTTTAAAGGATTTTCAAAAAAAAAAAAGTTATTTGGCGACATATCTGGTTACAGTTGCATTTCGCTACGTGTTGCATAGCTTATGTCTTAAAGAATACTGAGTATATGACCACAATCCTTCACTAAGAATCCCAAGCTAGCCTTCCAAGCCACTTCTGTTGTAGGTGTTAATTTTATACTGGAGTGGTGGAATCTCCAGTTTAATGTCGACTACGAAGGATACATTTTTCAAAACTTTTCATGGTAATCTTATTTTACTCGTAGAGTTTACACCAGAAGTCGCCGAAGAATTATTTGTTTCTTTTCTCGTCTTCTTTCCATTCCTTTACACACATACATACATACATAATTGGCAATTACAAGCCTTCTGTTAGGATTACGGCCTAGCTTCTCACACCACATATGCTGTGTGCGTTATTTTTATATGTGAGTGGCGGGACCTACAGTTTAAAGCCCGACTCCGAACGATAGATTTTTGAGAAACTTTTTCATGGCAGGTTTGTTTACTCTCAGAGACTTTGCCAGAAATCTGCTGGGATTAAATCGCCGAAGAAATAGTGTTTTTTTCATATTTAGTTTTAATACTTGACCTGGAATACGAACCAGGGCTTTATGTCTAATAAGCCGTCACACTACCTGCTAGACTTCCCCTTTCCCTTAACCACCTAATATTCGTTTGGTGTGACTACATTTTTTCTTTTAATTAAAAAAAATTGTTCGATCAGTATAATGGCTGTTCAATTTGAAATTGAAAAATGCCATCTCCACATTCCTCCAAATGATTACAAATATCCCCCCCTCTGCCCATTTAACATTCGGTTTTAAAGTGTAATTTCTATCCATGTCAAGCACCTACAATTTTTATGTTCATTTCAGCATTTTCGTTAAACACCTGTCATCCCTGAAGGCATTTTATTGCATACACTCATGAAAATTTCGTTGTTGAGTACTTTTTGAATTATTTTTTTTTAAACCTTTTTTTCTACTCTCCTTAGTTTATGCTTCTACTGTTGCACGTATAACATTGAATTTTAATAAAATTTTATTAAATTATACAAAATGGCAGTTGGCAGGCAAGAGAAAGAAAGAGAAATATAAAGGTAAAGTACAAAAACTGTAATGTAAAGTGTGTAATAAAAAGTGGTTACAATATTACTCGACTCTTAACAGTTTATGCAAATTTTATATGAGCACTCGAATACATACTTACAAACTTACAAACTTACTTTACTTTATTTTACTATTTTCGCACGTTTTATTGTGTAACAAAATGTAACAAAAGGAAATTTTCGAAAATTATTTGCAAAAATTAAGGAAAAAAATAGAAAAAGAAAACAAACTGAAATGAATATTTAAAAGCACATTTTAATAATGGTCGTATGAGTATTAAAATAAAAAGAGGGTATCATGCAACAGTGGTTGTATTATTTAATGAGAGGCTCTATTGAATTGTGTTTGTAATTTAATGGGAAGACTAAAACTATGTATCACGTATTGGTATTATATAGGGTGGCTTAAATGGAATGGAATGAATTACAGTAGCGAGCACAAAAAATGCAACACTGTGCCATATGATCTTTAATAAGATCTGTTTCAAAATAATGGTAACTAATTTATCTATTTTCTTTTCAATTATAAGTTTTCAAAGTAACCACAGTTTATTCCAAATTCTGCTTTAAAAAGTTAAATATTTTTGAATTAGTGAAAAAAGTGCAAATTTTTAGCGAGCAAAAAAAAATGCAACATAATAAAAAAATAGTTAAAGTAAGTTATTTATTTAATTATAATTGAAAATTTCTTAAATAAGTTATACAACATGTGTTTTGTAATAGAAGCAGCTCTCAGCTGACAGCAAAACTGCAATCATTAAAGCCTTAGAAGAAGGAAAATCCATGCGTGAAGTTGGATACCTCTTTGGTGTAAATCAATCAACCGTATGTCGGATTAAATCTCGATTTTCCTTGAGAAATAGTGTGGAAAGGAAACCAGGTAGTGGTAATCCTCGAAAAACTACCTCTCGCCAAGACCGCCAGATAATTGCACTGGTTAAAAAAGATCCACGAAAGACCGCAGTGGACGTTGCTAATTTCGCAAATGAGCAAATGGGAGTCTCTATAGGCGTTCACACTGTTCGCCGTAGGTTGAAAGAGGCTAATTTGCATGCGAGACGACCCGCAAAGAAACCTCTCATCAGTGCAATCAATAAAAAGAAGCGCCTGGAATTTGCAAAACGTTACAAGGATTGGTCAAATGAACAATGGGCTAAAGTCTTGTGGAGCGATGAAAGCAAATTTAATTTGTTTGGCTCCGATGGGATAAATTTTGTTCGAAGACCGCCTGGACAGAGATATTCTCCAAGATATCAACTTCCAACCGTAAAACATGGTGGTGGATCAATAATGGTGTGGGGTAAGGAACGATATGTTTAAAAAAAATTATTGATTTTACGTCACGTATTTACAGGTGCGTTTTCTCGTGATGGGGTAGGTCCCTTAACTCAAATCGAAGGAAAAATGGACGCCAAGAAGTACTGTGAAATCCTTGGAGAACACATGCTTCCTCATCTGCGGGAAAAAATGCCTCCTGGTAGCATATTCCAACAGGATAACGATCCAAAGCACTCAAGTCGCTTAGCTCGAAACTTTTAAAGCGACAATGATGTCAATGTTTTGGATTGGCCATCACAGTCTCCCGCTCTAAACCCCGTAGAAAATCTATGGGAGCTATTAGATCGGGAAGTTAAGAGGAAACATCCGTCAAATAAGAGGCAATTAGAAGAAATTTTGAAAAGTGAATGAGAGAAAATATTCATTAAGACATTAATAGCTTTAGTCGACTCTATGCCTTCTAGGTTGCAAGAAGTCATAAAAAATAAGGGCTACGCCACTAAATATTAATTTTAAGATTTGTTTTTTGTAAGAATTACTATTTAATTTAAATAAACACATTAAAATGTATGCTGTTGCATTTTTATTGCTCCCATGAAATTCGCACTCTTTTTAATAAATGACAAAATAATATCACATTAATTAAAAATATTTACATAATGTTATTGATAATAGGTAGGAATTAATAACCCAAAGAAATATTTTGAACTGGTCACAATTTTTTTTTAAATTATCGCACTTAAAGATAATTTCACCCAACGTTGCATTTTTTGTGCTCGCTACTGTACTATTAAAGGTTCGATATTAAATTTCCAAATTGGAAATGAATCCTTTGAATATTTTAAGCTACGTTAGGCTACCACCTCATGCCATTATAAATCGCTTTTAGCCTTCGTAGTTTCAAAAATTTCCAGTTAAATCAGTGATTTGGTTTTAGTAACTGATCCTGAAATGGATGAAAGGATATGTTAAGAAGCAAAATTGTTGTTTTCATGAGATCCCTGAGTCGCTGCTTAGTTTAGATTTTGGGCTGGTGGCGGAATCGTTCCATATTTCTATTAAAATGATACTGAACTTGCCATCATTGTCAACGGCGTGCACTATGGGTCTGTAATTACCAATTTCTATCACCCCAATTGAAAGATCTGTACACGAATAACATGTAATTTTAACAGACCGAAGCTACATGCCCAACAATTCACAACAACAGCATGGTCTAGGATAGATTTTCTCCAAGGGATTTTGTTAAGTTGCAGGCTTAGTGGTTTTAATAAAACTAATATGTTACGATGAACGAAAAGAGGCGTATCATTCGGGTACATGGAATCAAAGACTGCACTGGAGTGCAAAAAGGCAATTAACGATTACTCAAGGCATAGACAGTACGCATTATATGGGTTCCTTGACGTAATGGAGTGGCTAATAGAGCCAGATTATTATAATACATAAACTTTCTTTTAAAATGATTCATTGTCAACGGCGTGCACTATGGTATTGGTATGGTATGGTTGGTAATTACCAATTTCTATAGCCCGAATTGAAAGATCTCTGTACACGAATAACATGTGATTTTAACAGACCAGAGCTACATGCCCGACAGCTCATGTCACATTGGATAATCTCCACGTAGGTATAGTCTAGGTTAGATTTTCTCCGAGGGGTTTTGTTAGGTTGCACGCATAAGTAAATAACCCACAAACAACAGTGATCCTTAGAACCAACATAACTTATGGTCATAGCTGTATGAATAATTTTTGCTGATATGATGTGCACTCCCAAGTTTGTTACGATTAGCCTGATACCATTTATTAACCCCTGTTTAGCGTTAAGATTTCTGATTAACATTATAATTGCATTTGTCTTTTCAAATGCACGTTATTTATATTCTTACGCTGCACGTTATTTTTATTCTTATTTTTCTTAAAACCTTTTTAACTGTTTAATATCAGCTGATACTATATATATGTAGATATTAAAAGAGACCATATTACTACACTTCATAAAACAAACAATGTCATGATAATAACGACATTACCAAAATGGCTTTTACAACTTTATATATTATTATGTGGAATAGCATTACATTTAAGCGTCCCTGTTTATCGCACTTGATCTAACAACTACTGCAAAATATTGCCAAAACAGCTTTTTACAACTTAATATGCATATTATTTATAACTGACTTAGTAATAAACAGCTTTATAGTAAATAGCGGTATTGCCAGAATAGATTTTAATACATACTATATTATGTAGAACTGTATTACTATTAAGCAACCCTGCATTACCACACTTGAACAAAAACATATAATCATAATGACAACAGTATTATCATGCAATTCTATAAAAAATATAATTTTTATTAATGAAAATATTAATTTTTCAATTTCTAATTATTTTTTGCCACTAGCGTTAGATATAAGCTTTAAAATGAAATATCATTCATTAAATTTGATGCAGTGGTATGGAAGATATTTGCAACCGACAAAAAAAAAGTGCTTTAAAAATAATATATATGATATTTCTTTGTCGGAAAATTTCTTTCCGCTAAAAGGTAACCTTAAGTTAAGACCTTAGCAGTACCTCGTTAAAGCAATTTTACAATTCTTATCAATTTCTTATTCTGTCCCTTTGTCTCCTACTTCCATTACTTCCACAAAACATTTTTATTTGATGCAACAATTTAGCTTTTATTACGATCTACCCAAGTTGTTTAGGATATTATAATAAAAAAGGGTTCCCTATTTACTCTCACTTTTTTATTACATGGCTTTCGTACATGTTGAAATGCAAGTGATACATTTATATTCTTATGCCTGAAACAAACAAGGATTTTCCTTTCTTTATTTCTTTATATGTACGTATGTTTAGAGTAATTCTCTGTGACAGTAACACGTAGCGGTAGTGATAATTAGTTTTGAGCATTTAGTAAAATGAGGATTGAATGGAATTTGATGGATATGTTTAATGCATGACAAGAGAAAAATTGTTTTTATGGAACAACAATTTAATTTATTTGGTGACTTTTGCATTGGCATACATTTAGACACTCTATATAACAGGTCAGATATTTATTAGATTATCTCATTCCACAATTGATCTGTTTTTTTAATAAAATATTATAGGCTTTTAGTAAGAGGGCGTATAATTGTTATTGAACTACATGACAGAGTGGTTTTCATAAAACTAATACGTTATGATGACCTAAAAGAGGCGTACCCATCAAGTAAACGGAATCAAAGACTGTACTGGAGTGCAAAAAGGCGATTAACGATTACTCAAGGCATAGACAGTATGTATTATATGAGATCCTTGAGCTCAATTAGTTGCTAAAAGAGCCAGAGTATTATAAACCATAAGCTTGGATAATCTAATGCCTTTCAGTACATTTAAGATCAAGTTGAGAAGGTGGTCGAAAACGTAACAATAGCTATTTTGGAATAATGACGCATAAGAAAGAATTGCAAAAATAATTTGGGGCAATTTTAAAAAAATAGAACGTTTATTATTAATTAAAATTGTCAGAAGTCAACGTAGTCTAGTAGGTACTGTGTTGGCTTATTAGACGGAAAGCCAGGGTTCATCTCCCAGCCCAAACATCAAACAAAATTCAAAAAGTATTTCTTCGGCAGATTGCTGACAAAAACTCTGAAAGTAAAAAAAACTTGCCATGAAAAAAAAATCTGTCGTTCCGAATCGAATTTAAATTATAGGTTCCACCACTTATGTATAAAATTAAGACACACAATATGAGTGGTGTGGGAAACTGAAGGGTTGTAATGACCAATTATGTATGTATGTATGTCAGAAAGTAATTACCAGAAATAACTTTCGGCAAATTTGTGAGAAAAAAAGTGTGGGAAAATATTGTCAGAAAACAAAATTATCAGAAAAAATTTGAAAAAAAATATTTCAGAAAGAATGTCAGAAAATAATTGAAAAAAAAAAAAAAAAAATTTCAGAGAAAATTTTCAAAATAAGAAAATAATTAAGGAAAAATTATCAGAAAAATTTATCTGAAAAAATTATCAGAAAAAATTATCAGACAAAATTATCAAAAAAAATTGTCAAAAAGAGGAAAATATTTCAGAAAAAATTTCCATAAAAAAATATTAAAAAAATATTTCATAAAAAAAAATTGTCAGCAAAGAGTTGAAACCTATTTTTTTAAATTTTTTTCTGATAATTTTGTTAGTAAAAATTCTCAAAAAAAAAATTGCCAGAAAAAGTTTTTAAAGAAAAATTATCGGAAAAAATTGACAGAAAAAAAGTTCTCGGAAAATTATGTCAAAAAAAGAAAATATTTCAGAAAGAATTTCAGAAAATAATTGCTAAAAAACTATAAAAAATTGTCAAAATAAGAAAATATTTCAGAAAAATTTATCAGAAAAAATTGTCATAAAAAGAAAAAATTATCAGAAATAAATTGTCAGCAACAATTTTCAGAAAAAATTATCAAAAAAAAAAATTGTCAAAAAAAGAAAATATTTCAAAAGAAATGTCAGAAAATAATTGCAAAACATAAAAATTATCAGAAAAAACTGTCAAAAAAAGTAAATTATCAGAAAAAACTGTCAAAAAAAAAGTATTTCAGAAAAAATTTCCATAAAAAATTGTTAAAAAAAATATTCCAAAAAAAAAAAATTGTTATCAAAAAGTTTCAAGATAAAATTGTTAGAAAATATTGTCCCGAAAAAATTGCCATAAAAAATTGCCAGCAAAGGGTTTCAAGAAATATTGTTAGTAAAAATTGTCATAAAAAATTGTTAGAAAAAACTTCTTAAGAAAAAATTTTAGAACAAAGTGTCGAAAAAATATTATCAGAAAAAAAATGGCCGAAAAAATTGTCAGGAAAAATTATCATAAAAAATTGCCATAAAAAATTGTCAGATAAAGGTTTTCATGAAATATTATCATAAAAAATTGTCAGAAAAACTTGTTAGAAAAAAATTTCAGAAGTATCAGAAAAATATTATCAGAAACAAATTATCAGAAAAAATTGTTGGAAAAAATTTTTGGAAAAAAAAATTATCAGCAAAAAGGTTTAAAGAAAAATTGTGCCATAAATTTTAACACAATAAGATTTTCAAAAAAAAAAAAAAAATTGCCATAAAAAACTTATCAGAAAATACTTGGAAGAAAAAGGTTTGCAAGAAAAATTGTCAGGCAAAAACTCATGAAAAATTGCCAAAAAAAAACTTGTTAGAAAAAAAATTTCAAAACAAAGTGTGGGAAACAAATTATCTGTAACAAATTGTCACATAAATTGTTTATAAAATTGTGAGAAAATAATTATCAGAAATAATGTCAGAAAATAATTGCAAAACAAAAAAAATAACAGAAAAAATTGTCAAAAAAAAAGAAAATATTTCACAAAAAACTGTCAAAAAAAGAAAAAACCGTAAAAAAAAGTATTTCAGAAAAAATTATATGAAAAAATTGTCAAAAAAAGAAAATATTTCAGAAAACATTTCCATAAAAGATTGTTAAAAAAAATATTTCAGAAAAAAAATTGTCAGGAAAGAGGTTTAAAGAAAAATTGTTAGAAAAAAATTTCCCGAAAAAGGGTTTCAAGAAATATTGTCAGTAAAAATTGTCAGAAAAAACTTGTTAAATAAATTTTTGGAACAGTGTCGGAAAAATATTATCAGAAAAAAAAAAAAAATGCCCGAAAAATTGTTTGAAAAAATTTTCGGAAAAAATTGCATGAAAAAATTCTCGAAAAAAATTGCCTTAAAAAATTGTCAGAAAAAATTTTTCGAAAAATATTTTCAATAATAAAATGTCGGAATAAAATTGTCGAAAATTATTGCCTCCTATGAAGCACTATGCCAACCAAAAAGGAAATATCTCGAAAGTGGTATGTTTGTTAGGAATGCCGAGCAGCATCTTGAAGTCTGTGAGGTAAACAGTGGGGACTTAAAAGGCATGCACATATAAAGTGTAACAGAAGTATGGTTGCCGTATGATAATAAACAATGATAATAAAAAACATAGGAGATGAGAATTGTATGGCCTTTGTTAGAAGAGGAAATGGCGCTAATATAGAATAAAATTTAATTTAATTGTTAAGGCACTACAACGGAAATCAAATCACCCATCGTGACTTCATAAAAGTTGTCGCTAGTCCTTAACGCTGTTTTCTTTGGTCCTACAGGCTTTACAAACCAGATGAGCAACTTCTAATAATCATTATCTAATCTGATCATTATCTAACAACAAGACTAGACATAATTATTCAGATGCAATACTAGTTTTATAACCAAATGTCTAACCTACACGGCAATATAATTACATTTTCAACATTGTTAAAATCCTTCAACGATGTTAGCAATCTACTTCCTCTTCCGTGACTTCATTATATTTCCGAAATCATATATTTTTTCTTTTAATTTTGAATACTCTTCATGGTATCTAATACTTAATCGTACAACATTAATGTTTTCTTACTCTTAGCTTTTTACTAATATTTTCACATATTTTTCCACAAATGGACTTTCATAGTTTGCAAAGACTTGAAGGATATTCGTAACCGACATGCCATTGCCTTGGCTATAAACACTTGATTAACAAGAAATTCCCAATTAAAAACCACGAAAAATAACATTCCATGGCAAAATGAAAACACAAATACCAACAACTACAAGTAAACTATCGCACTGTAACATAAACGCTGGCGGGTTTTTGAAAATAAATGGTAAAAAAAATCTTTGCAACAAATAGTTACAGTTACTGTTACAGTTACAATTACCAGTTCCACTACTAGTTAGTTTCCTTCCGCTTCCAACTAGTTTAGCAACATAATGAGGGCTAATGTTGTTGTGTTTATAGTTGCGTGCGTTTTTTACGTTTCTTTTTCTCTCTTTCTCTCTCTACTGTCTAGTTCTTTTACTATTTAAGTTCATGTTTATTCTTTGCTTTGCGTTTTTGTTCATTTTCTTTTTTTTTTTTGGTTCTTACCCCAAACCCACCATCAGTGAGTGGTTTGTTGTGGCTACGTAAACTTTTTTTTATGCTGCTGTTTATAGCCACAGGGCCGGAAGTGTATTCGCTTAAGTTTCTTTCCTTTTTAGGGGAAGCAAAAGACACTGACTAGGAACTATTCTTTGTTAAACAAAGCGCATATCTAGTTAATGTTGGAAAAATTTTTTAAATTGTGTCTTTAAGAAAGTAAAGGAAAAGAAATTAATTGATGAAAAGGAAATTATTTTTGGGTGCATTTTCTTATTTTCATAATTTGGGAATACAAATCAATAGTTTTCCAAACTATATTTATTAATAAAAACTATTGCAGCAAATAGAGATTTTTTCTTCAAGATAAAGTTGAATGACAGAATCACTTCTGATAATAACAGAGGATGTAGCAAAGAACTTAAGCTATGTATACAGGCATTACTGCATAGTTTCTCACACCACATATGCAGTGTTTGTTAATTTTACTTACGAATAGCAGGATCTACAGATTAAAGTCGATTCCGAATGACAGATTTTTTTTAGAAACTTTTCATGGCAATTTTTATTTACTCTAAGAGATTATGCCAGAAATTTACTGAGAGCAAGTCACAGAGAAATATTATTTTCTAATAATAAATCGGTTTGAACCGAGGGTTTGCCACGTATAAAAATTTAACACACTACCTACTAGACTAGAGTGACTTCTTCAACAATTATTTCCATTAATCTCCCATTGAGATCACCTACAGGCAAGAGTAAACGCCGATGTGTGTTTTACATGGGTACCTGTCCTCGTGGATCTAATCCCATGGTGCTCTTCGCACAAGGTGAAAAATAATGCGTAGACCAACGTCCCCACTTACTTGCTGTAAACACTGGCTGCAGCCCTGTAAGTAGGTACCAATTCGAAGTCATGCTTTTTGGCATGACTTCCCTCTTGTTTAGGGGTTGGAGACCATGTAAACTCTTTGATATGCATTAAGAAAGTACCGCCACACCGTGCATTCCCCGAGATTTGGGTCTAAACTACAGTCACCACGTTTCTCCTCACCGTTGCTAGACAGGGACAAGTTCCTGGGGCTCCCAGCACCCGTGGTTCTAGATTAAGACCTTTTGTTAGGCTTCGCAGCCAAGCAAGACCAGACTGCTGCCAGCTGAACCCCAAAAAGTTTCTGACTGGTAACAGCACCCTTAGTCGCCTTTTACGACAAGTATGTTGATCACTGTGGTAGTATTCTCTTCGCGCTGCCATACGGTGAATGTCAAGAGCAAACGTACGATTGATCTCCAGACTGGCATCATTTTGTGCTAAGCTAAGAAAAATAGATGGGCTGACAGTGTCGTAATGTAATGCCATTCGCCAACATGTTGCACGTGACGACTTGGTTTTCGCAGGCTTTCTTCAGGATTTGACATGATAAGTTAATCTGGCCAATTGTGGACGTACAAAGCCTGAAGCTGTGCTGGTCAGATCCAATCAATGCTTAGACGAATGGGGTCAGCCGTTCTTATAACACTATCTTAAGAACCTTCATTAATAACAGGGCTTTTATCTCTTCCTAGCGAGTTTGCACAATCTTCACATGACGGTGTGTTTCGGTACTTCATTATCTTAGAGAAATTTGTTTCATTAATGCCTTGTAGAAGAGTTTTAATAACCTCGCCGTAGTTTAGTGGGTTTATGTTTGGGTTTATTAGATGTAAGGCACTGTTCAAACCCTAGGTCAGACATAAGCAACAAAATGAAATTTGATAAAACATTTCTCCGACGACTTCCTCTCAGCAAATATCTGGCAAAAACTCTGAAAATAAATAAAATTGAAATGAAAAAGTTTGTCAAAAATCTGTCATTCCGAGTCGACTTTATATCTAACTCGCGCCACTTATGTAAAAAATTAACACCCACGATATGACTTATATAAAAAACGACCTAATAGGTCCGCCATATAACTTTTTTTTTTGAAAATATTTTAAAAAGAACCTACTGAATATTTTCTGAAATTTCTTTTTTTATTTGAAAGTAGAATTCTTCCGATTAATAATGGAAAATAATTTCATTCAAATGGCTGTCTAGGCTAGCCATGCAGTGGCCTACACGATTGCTCTAATTATTAAGCACCTTATCGATTGTGAGCAGCTATATTTCAACAATGGCTTCACGAATATTGTCCTTTAAAGCGTCAATTGTCTCTGGCTTGTCGGTGTAACACTTATCTTTGACGTCACTCCACAAATAATAGTCCAACGGTGTCAAATCGCAGGTCCGAGGTGGCCAAAGGACATCAGCTCTGTGGTTGATAATGCGATCTTCAAAAACAGGGCGCAAAACATCGAGTGTAGCTTTGGCTGTGTGACACGCAGCGGCTTCCTGTTGAATCCAACTGTTGCGCAATATCCTCCTCTTCAATTTTTGTGCACAAAAATTCGTTCAACACGGCTTGATAACAATCGCTATTGACTATAACGTCCACTCCTTGCTCACTTTCGAAGAAAAATGGCCCAATTATGCCTCTGGACCAAAATCCGCACCAAACAGTGACTCGTTTTGGATGCGTCGGCTTTTCAATGTATGCGTGCGGGTTTTCTGTGCCCCAAATGCGACAATTTTGCTTGTTTACATACCCGCCAAATTCAAAATGAGCTACATCTGAAAAGATGATATTTTTTTTTTAAGCAAAATCGGCATCTTCTGTAAGTCGATCACAGGCCCACTTAGCGAAGCGGAAACGCAACCACATTCGTTCAGCGGAAGGATAAAACTAATTATCTGTCAAATTAGCTATGAGCCAAGTATTACCATTCACGAAATAAGCACAAGTTGAAAAAAAAGACGTTAGATGGCGGAAGCGATAGATCCTAACTGAGGAGTTGTATGTAAGGAGTGCGCACGAAAAAAGCTTATAACTTTTATCATAATTGAAAAAAATGAATACCGTTATACTGTTTTTGTTTATCTGTTTCAAAATCCATGTGCTAAATGTCATTGCAATAGCAAAATTAGTTTTTTGAAAATGGACACCCAACAAGAATGTCGTAAAAAAATAATTGAAATTTTCAATGAAAAACCGCACCGCTTACAAAAAACGATTGCAAGGCTCGCTGGTTTCTAAGGTAAGAATAAAACAATATAAGAAGTCTATGATTGAGTATTGAGAGAAAGCATGGAAGTGGAAGAAAAAAAGTATTTGCCGACCAAAACAGAGCAAGTAAAATTATACGTATTTTTCTAAAACACCCCCTAAAATGTCTGGAAGAAAAGTGGCTCAAAAAGTTGAATGCTCTGAGACCTTGGTCAGCAGAAAATGTTATACACAAAAGGAATTAAAATATTATTTACTTTAATTGAAATATAAAATGGAAAAAAATATGCCAATTAGTTTTATTTCTATAACAAAAAGCAGCATTTCATATTAAACATTTGTATTTAGTCTTAGAGTTTTTTCTGTGTAACTGCTCATATATTTCCTTTTGAGCTGTCTTATCCAGGGGTTTTCGAACGGACTCTCTTCTAATAAGCCAACACACTGCCTTTTAGTCTACGACGTCTTCATATTGGAGATTATTCACAATATTTTCCTACAAAATGGAAAATTAAAATTTTTCCATTTCTTTAACTAGCTTCTATAAAATTTAAATTTTTTTAATTTTAAAGAGATATTTGAAATGAAAAAGGAAAAGTAAAAGTTATAATTAATGCTGAAGCCTCCAAAATGAGCAGTAAAAAAAAGTCCTTTAATCCACAGCAAAGAACACTTGCATGTCCCTTTATGCAGATGCTGTATAATGTCTGCATACATATGAGTACTCGTGTATATACGTAAAGCCCTACAAATACTTTTACGTCATGCATGTTCCTTACCAACATTGTCTGCTTTGGTTTAAAAAATATTTAAATAAACTTGTTGTCCTTGTATGCCTCTCTAAGTAAGGGTAAGTAAATGGAGGCGGGGGTAAGTATTTTACATACAAACAAATCGGTTTTTTATTTATTAACTCTAGACGCATTTGTCAAATCGCTGTTGTTGCTCTTTCGGATTTAGTTTCCTCTATTTCCCATGAACATTCTCACTCACATTTATTTGTTTATTTTCTTCTTGACAGTTTCATATGAAAAATTTATTTGTTTTTCTGTGATTTCAGCACATTTTAAAGCAATTTCGTTGAAGGTTTTTCCGAGTTTTTTCTTTGTGTTTTTTGTAAACAATTTTCAAAAGATTTGCATTTTAAGTGAATTGAGAATGTTGAAAAGATCGATAATAAATTTTGGTAGGACGTTTTGTTTTATTGTTCTGTTTTTGTTTAATACCCTACTGAACTGTGGGTTGGCTCTAGTAATCCGCGTTAATACAAAAAGATTTCCTTTTTATATATCACCTTCGAGATATTTTTCGAAATACATTCCCCTTTTAAAAATTGAATTTTTGCACAAATTCTACTGAAGCTTGGTTCATGATAGGCTCAGAATCCTAACCTTGGAATCCAAAATCATTATGAGGATTTGTGTGGAAGTGCGTGTCTTCTGTTTTTGATGACACGTAACTGGACATTGATCGCTAGACCGTTATTAGTGTTTGCAGATCTGTTCAGTGGCATCCGTCACACTGTTGTTCCGTAATGACCACTTATTAGAGCCAAAGTCGACTTCAGCAAACATTGAAAAGTTTTCTGAACACTTAAAATAGGTGGTGTGTCATAAGGTCTAGTGTCATAATGTCCATGGACATTGTAACACACAAAAATGTGACATAACGTCCATGGACATTATGTCACTTTTTGAAAATGTCATAATGTCCATTTTCATACTTTTTCTGTTAATATTTTTAGATCACACCATAAGTATTTTTGGTTCACTTTGAAGTTTCTAGAACTACTTACTAAATTTATTATTTTTATATTTTATGGACATTATGTCGCTCTAAATTGAGTCATAAAGTCCATGGGCATTAAGACACATTAATAAGTGACATAATGTCCATGGACATTAAGACACACTAATAAGTGACATAATGTCCATGGACATTAAGACACACTAATAAGTGACATAATGTCCATGGACATTAAGACACACTAATAAGTGACATAATGTCCATGGACATTAAGACACACTAATAGGTGACATAATGTCCATGTAAGTCACACTAATAAGTGACATAATGCCCATGGACATTAAGTCACACTAATAAGTGACATAATGCCAATGGACAATAAGTCACACTAATAAGTGACATAATGCCATTGGCAATAAAGTCAGACTAATAAGTGACATGAACATTATGACACTGGACGTCCATGAACGTCCATAAAATAAAAATAAATTTCTATTTAGTTTTAATTAAAATCCTTCATTATTCGCACAACTCTGTGTGCCATTGTTTACAACTAGATGTAAACAACAACAATTGCTTTTCCTTGTTATTCCTCTCTTTATAGCCTTTGTTTAAATAACAACAATCACTAAACAATTCTTCGACAGATCTTTGTAACGGAGATCTTCAAACTACAAGTACTCTCTTTAAACGCAAAGCGTCTTCACACAAGACTGACGGAATGTCACTAACTCTCTTGCCTACTTTGCCTTGCTTGCTATTTATATGGCATGATAAACTGTCTGATGAATGTTCTTGTAGGCTTCGCCTTCTCGAAATCTCTATAAATGTAAACTGCGTTGTTTACATTCATTATTGTTGTTTGTGTATTTTGTTTACATTTATTCTTGTAGTAATGTTGGTATATTTTTGTTTCCTTGTTTACCATTTTTTATGCTAGTGTTTGTTGTTATATTAAGCAACACGATAATTTGTAAACAGGTTTGTTTACTGCATTGTTTTGTTTTTGTAATTTTAATGTTAAGTGATGTAAAAGCATTGTATCTCGATATTTTATTTTAGTAACAACATATGGTTCAAATAAGGCCTTAAACAGTCGTGTATTGCGCCCTTTAAATTTCTTGTTTAAATTATTTTCGATTTTTTTTTGCAATAAATTTATGCGCATTAGTTAAACATATGGAAAGTATTCGTTTTTTGTAAACACACTGCCATATGAATGTAAATCTGTACGTAGATCTTTCTATTTACACTCGTATAAAGATTGATGAGTGAAATAATATCCGTATAAAGATGTGCAAACAAAAAAAATACAGAATTTTTGAGAATGGGTTTTAAAAAAGTTCAATAAGTATTACAACCTAGCTTCGCACATCACACACGTTGTGTGTGTTAAGTTTTTACATGGGTTACTGGACCAAATATTGAATGTGGACTACGAACAGCAGAGTTTTCAAAAATAATTCTTTTTTATTTTTAAGGCTTTTTCCAGACGACTGAAGAGAGGAGAGCTCGCACAAAAGAAAGATTTTTTTTCAAATTCAATTATCGTTCGTCATATCTGAGCCAGAGGTTGAACGGTGGTTTTTTGTATCATAAGCCAACACACTACCAACTAGACTGCATACATAATTGCTCATTACAGCCCTTCAGTCAGGAATACGTCCTAATTTCTCCTACCAATTGTGTAAGGTTAGGTTAGCTTAGAGGGCGTTTACTTGTCAATTCTGACAAGTACACTACCCGATGGTCGAATTGATCCATTGTACAACGTCCTAACTTGTTGTGTGCGTTAATTTTATACATAAGTGGCGAGGGCCCTCATATAAAGTCGACTCCGAACGACACATTTTTTTGAGAAGCATTTCATGGAAATTTATACTCTCAGAGTTTTTGCCAGAAATTTGCTGAGAGGAAGTCGCCGAAAAAATGTTTTCATATTTTCGTTTTGATGTCTGACCTGGGATTCAAACTCGGGCCTTTCGTCTAATAAGCCAACACACTACCTATTAGACTACGGCGACTTTGCCAATTGTGTTGTGTGGGTTAATTTTTATCCACGAGTATGAGGACGTGCAGTTTTGAGCCTACTTCGAACGATGGATTTTAGAGAAACTTTTCGTGACATCCATAGAAATCCACTGAGAGCAAGTTTCCGAAGAGATATTTATTCATATTTTCATTTTAATATATGACATACGGATTGAACCCTGGCCTTACGTCAAATAAGCCAACGTACTACCTACTCGACTAGGGTAACTTGGAATGTTCAAACTTGGAATGTTACGCCAATATTGTATTCTCAGAAGAATAGAATCTCTAAAATGAATTACCACATAGGTATTCCAATAGGTGGCAGCATAGAAGTGGAATTAAATAGAGGATGCCTCTAGAAAATGTTCACAGGATGGTGAGTGTTCTTTCACCACTCGAGTAGAAAGTGTTTCTTTGGCTAAACTCCAGACAAAATCATTTCAGGCGAGTACGACTGTCAGGATTATGAAAATGATAAAGTTTTGATCTCAAACTTACAAGTTGTGGATGCGAGACATGGTGGGCCTACTTCGGTTGATTATACACAAACTTTATTGGTCCCTTTATTCAGGATTACTGTTTAGTGTCTCATACCACTAATGTTATGTGTATTAATTTCATAAGTGAGTGGGGCTGGACCCACAGTTTAAAGTCGACACACTACTTACTCGCCTACATACATACGTAATTGGTCATTACAACCCTTCAATCAGGATTATTGACCTAGTTTCTCACACTACTTATGTTGTGTGGATTAATTTTATACATAAGTGGCGGGACCTACAGTTTAAAATCGACTCCGAACGAAAGATTTTTGAGAAACTTTTCATGGCAATTTTATTTACTGTCAGTGTTTTTGCCAGAAATCAACTAAGAGGAAATATAGCAGAATTGTATTTTATTCTGATATCTGGCTTGGGTCTCGAACCCTGGCTTTAAGTCTAATAAGCGAACACACTACCTGCTAGACGACGGCGACTTCTTACCTACTAGACTACGGTGACTTCTTATTTCTTAGTGCCAAACGTAAAAAATTGGGTTATTTACTCTCAGAGTTTTTGCCAGAAATCTACAGAGAGTATATCGTCGAAGAAATGTTTTTTTTATATATTGTTTTGATATCTGGCCTGGCGCTCGAACCGTGGCTTCACGTCAAATAAGCCAACACACTAACTACTAGACTACAGCGCCTTCTGTATTACAACCTTAAAAATCCATCTCTTAAGATTTTAATTTTCCAAAATGAAATTTCCCAAACCAAGTCTCTCTCACTTTGGAGAGTCTTCAGAAGACTCTTCTCAGCTGTCAAATTTAAATGCTTTTCAAATAACCCCCTGATACAATGTATCCAACGGACGTTACCTTATCCTAAATACTGTTAGTGTGTATGAATAATTCCTTAGAATTCCTTGTTAAAGTGTTAACTGCTCGTGTTGAATATCAAATAGAGTAGCATGCATGATATTATTGACGGAAAATAAAGTTTTTAATATGAAAGTGAATGTCGAAATGGAAAATTATACGATTTTAAAAAATTCTATTTCCAGGCGATTAATTTTGTAATGAAAAACTTTTTTTTTTTTTGGTTTCTTTTCAAGGAAAGGAATTATTTTCAAAATATTTTCGTGCATAAAGTTTCTTTGCAAAATATTTTACTTAAGTATTCTGCTTTGAATAATATTTTAATCTCTGTTTAATGAAGTGTTTGTTTGAAGATTTTCGAAATTAAAGATACAAGAATCAATAGAGCATGAGATTATGTATTTGAAAAGTTAGTAGAAGCATTAATCATAGGAAACTAGTATTTGACAAGTTGGTTTATGTGGAAAATAATTTTGTTTTAGAAGTTGTGTGTTTGTAAATAAGTTTATGAAGAAGCGTTTTATAAAAACTTTACGAATTTTTTTATAGATTGAAAATCAAAAATCACTTTGAGTTAAACTTAAGCTATTAGATCCAGACGCGAACATAATAAACATACTAGGGATGCCAAAACGGGATTGATTTTTAAAAATCCCGGGATTCGGGATTTTGTAAATCCCGATTCCGAAATCCCGGGATATTTTGGAATAATTCGGAATTCAAAAATCCCCAAAAATTACGGGAAAAATCTCGGATTTTTCTTAATAATAACAATATTTTATTAACAAAATCATTTGTAGTCCAATTATGTCAGAGTTATATGTCTTTGAAAATAAAATATAAAAAAAGCAAGACAAAAAGTAATAAAAAAAAGCGTAAATTAACTAAAAATAAAAATTATTCATTGATATGCAAATTCATTACATACATACATAATTGGCCATTACAACCCATCAGTCAGGATTACGACCTAGCTTCTCACACCACTTATGTGCGGTGGGACCTACAGTCTAAAGTCGACTCCGAACGACAGATTTTTGAGAAGCTTTGCATGGCAATTTTTACTCTCAGAGTCTTTGCCAGAAATCTTCTGAGAGGAAGTCGGCGAAGAAATATGTTTCGTTATGATGTCTGACCTGGGATACGAACCCGGGCCTTTCGTCTAATAAGCCAACACACTATCTACTAGCTCACGGCGACTTCATGCAAATTCATTACTTTTAAGAAAATTATTTGGATTCCAACAAAAAGATTTAAGCATCTAACATAAGATCTGATAGGTTTTACTGTCAACATAACCTACCGTTGAAAAACACTTCCCGCAATCAGCATTTGTTGGTAAAATAGTTGTAAGATATGTGTATGCAGCTTGTAAATATTCAATTCTACCTCCTCCTGATGTAAATAAATCTATTTCTTTGGACTGTTGAGTATCTAAATCAGTTACCCTATTAATTCGTTTTATAGGGATTTTGCATTCTTCGATGCCATCAAATAATTTTTTTATCACTGGAAGTAGAGTTTTCCTCATCTGAGATGTTATTATCGTGTTAAGTGATATAGAATTTTTTTTTTTCACGACCATAATACATATTGTTACGTTTTTACCTATTAAAAATGTTACAAATATGAGTTCATAGATTGCAAATAAAGTAAAAATAAATACGTCTTTAATTGTTATCAATTCATTATTATCTGCACAACTTTTGTGCCACTGTTCCAGTTTATTCCACGTATACAGCGATAATTCACAATATGTGTTGTTCGTTATACCACTCTGCTTACAACCCGTTTGTAAGCAACAACCCTTTTGTAAGCAACAACACTAGTTAGCTATTCTTCGCTCACAACCTTTTTGTAAGCACAATACTAACAACTGCTGCCTTCAGAGGCAACTTGCCTGCACACAACCGATTGATTTATCACTTCAACCAACGTAATGTTGTTATTCACGACAAGCTTAATTCAAACTCCGAATACAACGTGCCGTCTGCACACACGGCTAATTCAACTCAAACTCGGAATCATTCTTGCTCGCTTTGGCTTGCCTTTTATATCATTGGATCATTATGGTGATGAATGCCCTCGAAAGAAGATGACGGCCTTCGGGAACATTATAATAATGTAAACAACCCCTTCTCATTTTTGTTCCCTGTTTACGTTGGTCCAGGTAAATTAGTTGTTGTTGGTTTATTTGTCTCTCCGCTATTTTATACTGCACATTGTTGTTGCTTGTTTACTTCTTTGTTCCCTTAATTTTGTTGTTGGTTATTTATGTCTGTTATCCCTTACCCTTGTTTATTCATCGATCTTGTAAACAAGCGCTTTATTTTTGTTGCTATATTTTTTTGTTTTTGGAGCTTTTGTTTATCATTTTAACAACACCATTTCCACTTTCGTAACATATGAATTCATAGTCCCGAAAATCCCAGGACAAGTTTTTAAAAATCCCGGGATTTCGGTTTTTGGGATGTCCCGATTGGCATCCCTAATACATACATAATTGGCCATTACAACCCTTCAGTCAGGATTACGGCCTAGCTTCTGAACACAACTCATGTTGTGTGTGTGTGGTAAATTTACACATGAGTGTCGGGACCTACAGTTAAAAGTTGACTTCGAACGACAGATTTTTGGGGAACTTTTCATGGCAATTTGATTTACTCTCAGAGTTTTTTATTTGCCAGAAATCTGCTAAGAGGAAGTCGTCGAAGAAATATTTTTTCATATTTCGTTTTTGATGTCTCACCGAGGATTTGAACCCTGGCTTGGCGTCTAATAAGCCAACATACTACCTATTAGATCACGGCGACGTTAACGAAACGGAACACCTAGGAATATCCAGCACATCTTCAGAACCAGTTAAGTCGCTATAGTCTAGTAGTAGCAAAGGGCCATACAAGAACCTCGCGGAGGCCGCAGGTTCACCACCTAAGGTCAAGCATAATATCTTTTTAGAAATGATGGCTTTAAATCCCAGCTCAGACATCTCCAACAAAGCGAAATATGAAGAAATATTTCTTTTACCTTCTTCTTGTCGTGATTGCTGGCAAAAACCTGGAGAGTAAATAGAAATTGCCATGGAAAAGCTTCTTAAAAATCTGTCATTTAGAATAGACTTTACACTGAAGGTCCCCCCATCACTTATGTTGTATAAAATTAACACACACAATCATAAGTGGCTGCTATGAAATTCTTATTTCAGCAAAATTGCCATCGTAAGCATACGTTTACAGGGAGTGTGCCTTACACCCATTCTCTGTAATTTTCTTTTTTTTTCGTCATTCTTTCTTTTCACTCTCCTGCTATTTTGCATAAAATGTTGTTATGTTTTGTTGTTGTATTCTGAGTTTTCATGCTTCTGGTTATAGCAATAACTCTGTCTCAATTGTGTTAAATTGCTGTGCTTTACTCTGTTTTGCATTCAGCTAAAGCAACAGCAGCAATTACAATAACAGTGTACATCATACTTGATGTGCTATTGACATTGCATTGCATTGTATTGCTTGCATAATATTGTACGCTTAAGAACATCTGTTGTTGACAACATAAATGTTAATGTTAACGTTACTTTATTTTATTATTGTCTGCTGCCGCTATTCTCTGCTGCTCCATAACGTACAGTATTAATGCATACAACATAAGTTTTGATTTAATAAATGCATGTGGATATACTAACGCTTTCACGTACACATGCTGGGACTTTAAAAATGAAAAAATTTATCGAACATAAGTGCTGGAAATTGAAATACAGTGTCAATATATTGGATATTCCAATTGATTATTTGGAACTGTGATAGTTGATAACGATCATTGTGTTGAAACCAAATTAGTCGTCATTTATTCATGCAGTTTTCCAAAACGCAATTGATAGAGCATTCAACGCATACAAGAAACTTTCACTGCCAAAAAACGATTTTAAATCGAGTTTCAAATAAAATGTCATTGGTTTTTCACGTATCGTTCAATGATTTCAAAATAACGCGTATAATTTAAAACAAGCCAAGCCGATAACAATTAACTGGAATGGAAAGTAGAAATGGGAAATCGAAAAAAACGTATCAATGAAACGATGCCCTAAGTTTCTATTTAATGTCAGTTAAACAGAATGCGATGCACTCTCGATTTCCATAAAGCGATCTGCATAAAACAAAATTTAGAGGATAGTGTGATAAGTTATAGATTTATCTGAAACCCTATATAGTATCAATTCGAAGACATCCATTCGTAATTACATGAAGCAGCAGCAGTTAGTTTAGGTTAGGTTAGATGACGTGTCCTTGTCGGTTAAGACAAGTACAATAGCCGCAGGTCGAAATTGACCCCATTGTACAGTGACCTTAGAGGAGGAAGGAAATAAAGGATATTGGATGAAAGGAGGTTAGTAAGGGGGGAATGGGAAATTTAGGAATTACACAGAAAGAAACAGACACAAAACAAAAGAGGGTCAAAGTGCGACTACATTTATGAAGCCCTAGCGCCTCTGAACCAGCCCAAGCTGCTAATGAATCTGTGGAGATCTCAAGCTTTCAACGAAGGCCCTGTCAAGAATCCTCAATCTCAACCTACCAAGGGCTGGACAGTTACAGAGGAGGTGTTCGACATTTTCGAACTCCTCCTCATCGCAACATACCCTGCAATAGTCCGGCTGAGATCTGTTCAAGATTCCCGTCAGCAACATAATCTCACAGTGCCGCGTGATAAAACCAACAACCAACCTTAAGCTGGCCTTAACCATGCCCAGCAGCCAATCTGTTCTCTTACTGTCTACAGCATGCCATAGACATCTAGAAACAGAACGATGCGATCCGTTCCCCCAACGCCTCTGCTCTTCCTCCCTGACCCATCCATCGATGAGGCCATAGAGGTGGCAGACTGGGGGGTCGCCTCCTGAAAGCGAACTTAACCTAGCGAGGGCATCCGCCGTCTCATTGCCCAGTATTCTGCAATGACCCGAAACCCAGCATAGACCGATACGGTCTAGTCCAAAACCCCTCAACGACTCTTTGCACTCGCGAACGAGTCGTGATTTGCACCAGAGGGACACAATTGCCCTAAGGGCAGCCTGACTGTCAACGAAGATCATGTAAGATTCCGAATCCGAAGATCGGAAGCAGCAGGAGTTGCTCAACGTTATTCTATATAGTTTTATCAGCTTAGCAGGAATACCAAGCTCAAATATTATGGCAAAAACACGATTCCTTATAGGGCTATCGTAAGCTACCTTAGGTTAGAGGACGTGCACCTGTCGGTCAAGACAAGCACAGTTCCCGGAGGTCGAAATTGACCCATTGTACATAACCTTATAGTCAACAGGAATATGGGGTGTATCAAATTGGTCTTCTCTAAATATGTCTCTGCTTCATTGGACGGTTTATTAATGATACTTCAAGATATACAATGAACGTCAAAAAAACAGTACACCAAAGATAAAATTCTAAAAATCGCTAAAGTCAGCTTTTACCACTTAAGGAGAGTTCTCGAAAAAATTTGGTATTATTTTGTATCAATTTTAAAAACTGGCAATGGAATAATTTTAAATTAAAAATAACGGTAATTTAGTAATGGTTGTACAGTTTATTTTGACGTTCTCTGTTTTACACTAAAAATAGGGGAGATAATTAATAAAAATGAATACAAATGTCGTCATAATAAAGTAGGTAGTGTGTTGGCTTATGAGACGTAATGTCAGGGTTCGAGCCCTAGGCCAGATATCAAATTAAAAATATACAAAGTATTTTGTCGGCGATTTCCTCTAAGCAAATTTCTGGCAAAAACTCTGAGAGTAAATAAACCTGCCATGAAAAGTTTCTCAAAAAAACCTTTCATTCGGAGTCGACTTAAAACTGTAGGTCCCGCCACTTGTGTATAAAATTAAAACACACAACATAAGTGGTGTGAGAAACTAGGTCAATAATCCCGACTGAAGGGTTATAATCACCAATTATGTATGTATGTATACAATTGTTAAATATTGTTACGTTTTTACTTTTTAAAACGTTAAAAATATGAGTTCGTAGATTGCAAATAAAGTAAAAATAAATATGTGTTTAATTTTAATCAATTCTTTATTATCTGCACAACTTTTGTGCCACTGTTCTAGTTTATTCCAAGTATACAACGATAATTTTCGCAATATGTGTTTGTTCGTGATAATTCTCTGCTTACAACCTTTTTGTAAGCAACAATCTTATTGTAAGCACAACACTAACAACTGCTTCCATCAGACGCAACTTGTCGCCACACATGTCTAACCGAATTATAGCTCGATCTCGTGTCTTCACACAACCGATTTATTTATCACTTCAACCAACCTAACGTCGTTATACAGGACTAACTTAATTCAAACTCCGAATACAACGTACCGTCTGTACACGCGACTGATTCAACTCAAACTCTAAACTCTGAATCCCCTTTGATTGCGTTGTCTTGCCTTTTATATCACTGGATCATTAGTGTGATGAATGACCCTGACGGTCTTCGGTTGTTGTTGTTGTTGGTTTACTTGTCTCTCCGCTATTTTATACTGTACATTGTTGTTGATTGTTTACTTCTTTGTTCCCTTCATTTTGTTGTTGGTTATTTACGTCTTTTATCCCTTATCCTTGTTTATTCATCGATCTTGTAAACAAGTGCTTTATTTTTGTTGCTGCATGTTTTTACTTATTCATTGATCACGTGAACAGTGCGCTGTTTTATTTTTGGAGCTTTTGGTTATCATTTTAACAACACCATTTCCACTTTCGTAATAATATAGTTTTTATTATAGGGCTCATAGATTTCTGCTTCCGTTTAAAAACATTCCAACTGAAAATAATCAGCATTATTTACAGCCGCTTGTTAAAGACAAAACACAACTATGACAGTCAATAAATGAAAAATTGCATATTGAAAACTATTTTTATATAATAAATGCGATAAATTTATAAATAATTTGAAATAAAATAAAACAAAAACAGGTTTTAATATACACTGACATACATCCATTTATTTACATCTTCCTGTACGGAATTATTTACGAGTGTGTATAAAATTTCAATTGTTAGAAGCCAATTGGGAATGGAGCCCCTTTAACAATTGATTGTTGATTTATAATCATTTGCACAAAAAGGATTTATCATCGTAGATACTTTTTTTGTTTGAAATAGACTTGATAGACAAAATAAATTATAAATAATACAGAAACAAAACAATAATAAAAAATATTTAACCCATTAACGCCGATTGGGTAGAAAAATACCCAAAAAAAGGAGTTTTTTTAAAAAATTCTATCTTGACCCAACTAAAGGAAAGCCCAAACTTTTCTTTAAGAACGAATAAAGAAGGCATAGAACGGTTTAAAAAAATTAGAAAAGCATGATATTCACATATTTTGGATGACAGAAGAAAGGTCAAAGATCACGAATTTTTCAAAGTCAAAATTTTGTAGAAAGAACTTCTGTGGAATATGGGTGGATGATATTATCAGAAAAACCTTTAGAATCATTTAATATTATGTGTCTTCTACCCAATTAAAATACTTTTACTTGAATTGGCCTACTTACATAGGCTACAGGTGCGATTAAATCTCATGGATATAGAAATACCCACTTAGGCATTGGTACGAAATATTTTTCATAAAACTTTTAAAAATGAATTTCAAATAGAAACTTCAAATTCTTTATTTTTCTCTATTCCTTTATATTTTTAGTAGTTCCGGCATGAAATTGTGCAAAAGAATCCCTTGGATGCCCATATTCAAACTGTATTTTGCACAACCGTATTCTATTTTCCCACCACATTGCGAATAGCGATCGGGTTTTTCAATTTTATCAATCATGTGGTCAAATTTATCAGTGTGTTTTGCTATTTGCTGTGCACTTGCGAAGACTTTTCAATTACGACGTCGATTTTCACGAATTTTTACCAACGCTTCAACAACTCTAACCCGAAAATCGAGTTAGCTCATGGGTGGCAAACCTTCACATCAACTGCACAAGCAAAGTAATTTCCATGCGTTTACCATAGCTGCGTCAATAGCGTTAATAAGTAATGGAACATACAACTTTTTTCCGAGGACTTTCATACGATAATTTTTTATGAAACCAGCATTAAGAGGATGGCCCCTACTCATGCAGTGTATTGTGCAGGTTTTTAGGAAAGGTGGAAAGAGGGAAGATGCGAACGACAAGGAAACGGATTATTGCTAGGGGACTATAAATGGCCAGTGCCTATACCTTCACCATTAGACAGTCTACAGCAATCGTCCCCAAGAAGCCCGCAGTTCGTACACTACTTATGTTTGTGTGTGTTAATTTTAAACATAAGTGGCGGGACCTACAGTTTAAAGTCGACTCCGAATGATAGATTTTTGAGAAACTTTTCATGGCAAATTTTTTTTTACTCTCAGAGTTTTTTTTCTGTTTTGGTATTTGGCCTGAGAGATGAACCCTGGCTTTACGTCTAATAAGCCAGCACACTATCTACTAGACTACGGCGACCCCCCTGTTCCTTATCATGAAATCTCTTCAGCTTCATCTTGTACAGTGTCCTGCGAAATCCGGAAGTACATTGTCATCTCAATATTTTTCACAAAAACGTCCAATTGTTTGCCTACTCTGACGACATTGACATGATAATTGGGCTTTGCCAACATAGCTCTTCTATGAGTAATTACCAGTAAACACGCCACAGAAAATTGGTTACAGATTAGCACAGGTTGCTAAAGTTATTGAAACAGCGCTTCTCTACTTTGTTACGAGGCAATGATGAAATTAATTTAGAGAAAACGATCATGTACCTCATCCAGTCGATGATGATGGCATGGAGACTCTGCCAAATAGCCAGGAGAAGATAAAAAGCGTTGTTCTGCTTCTTCTTCAGAACAATAAAGTTTTTTACGTCTTCTTAAGATTGATTGGGTTTTCTCACTATTGTTTCAGACTTAGTACATTCACAAGCGAATAGATTATCTCGAATCCTAGAGAAGGCTTCTGAAAACTTCAACGACAACAACCAACCTAGTTGTTACTGTTGCCTTTAACGCAAATAAATACGTGTCCAATACGATGGGCCAGGCATTAAAGGAGGACAAAACAAAGTATGTGTTGTCGACAATTAAGGATATGCGAATTATCGAATCCAACGATTATGGCCGATATCTATACTTTGGGTATTATTGAGGTGTTATTGGCTTCACTTTTGCCAGAAAAAAGTGACGTGAGTTTGGAATATAAAGCATAAGACCACTCCTGCCAACAGGCAATTGAATAGCAGAGACCTTTACCTGCTGCGAAACTAATCGCCGTATAATCTCCCGATCAAATTGGTGATCATTTCTTTCCATTCTGGTTTCAATAGGCAATTGAATAACAGAAACCTCTCTTGTATGATGAAACTAATGCTTTATAGGAGGCTTATCCTCACTGTTTCTTCGTGGCGCTAAAGCCGGTTCCTAATAAACAAACAATGTAGCAACCTTGAAAGAATTCGTAAGATATTCGGTTCAAAATGAGTTGTTGATGTTTTCCACATCCGAAGCTGTATGAGCTCTTAAATGACATGAATATTGTGCCATCGGCTGCACTGGCTCAGCCACGTGGTTCCTATGGGAGAGGATGTTACGTACGGAATAATGTTGAATGCAGGAATTAGCGGTCATTATAAAGGATAACCTTGCCTTTATTGTCTGAAAGGATTGATGCACTGAATAAGCCAAGAGGCTGTATGTATCCAATAGGATATTCCAGTGAGACGGGTATTTGATGCGGGGATTTGTAGAAATCGATGTAGAGACGCTGATATCCACAAGTGAAATTGTGTCTCGATAATCGTATTTACGAGAAAATTCACTCTAACAATACTGTTGGAACAAAATCTCCACTAACGTCTTCATATTTCAGGCTGCATTGAGTGCTTTTAGAGTCCCTCTGGGTTTTTCTTTACACCACGTAGAGCTATGTTTTTCTCTAAATTTCCATTCTATTCGTATACAATTTTGTTTCTTATCCATTTATTTTCATCAGCATTAATTGGAATTGTTACTCAATTAGTTATTCTACACGTTCCTATTGTTTTAACACGTATTCCGTACGTACTCACTAACACAATATGATTAAAAATATTTCTACATGCAATCATTATTCATTATTTAAAAGCTCAAACAGGAGAAGCTGGAAATGAATGTGAAAATATATTAAAGACCACATATGAGAACTAAAGAAAATTAAAATTAAAAGGAAAAATAGAAAACTAATACAACAAATGCCAACTAAACCAATTGCATATGTATGGAGCTATCATGCAAAACAGGGATAGTAAGCCAAGTCAACAACCTCAAAGATTTTAGTTTCATATATAAACAATTTTTTATGCGAATAATAATTTCAGTGCTATTTTTATATTTTTGAAATGGATTGACAGTATACATAAGACTATCTGAAGTGTTACTCAATTTTTTGCGTCCAATGAAGTACATCAGAACCTTTTATTTGGGATTTGAACCTAGCTTCTTACACCACCCATTGTAAATCCTTAATAAAGGATTCGAATACCTTAAACTTATTTGGTTTAGGAAGACTTTATGCCTCTCTTTGTCTTTCCTTTCGTTAAGCATACATACATACATACAATACATACATAATTGATCATTACAAACTTTCAGTTAGGATTTCGAGCTAGCATCTCACACCACACCTTTTTTTTGTAAATGACAATATTCTATACGTGTTCGCATGTTGACGTATATTAACGCATATTGACGCACCATGTCTCTAATTCACTGAGAAACTTTTTTTAGGTAGATTATAGCCATAAATACATACATAATTGGTTTTTACAACCCTTGAGTCATGATTTCGATCTAGCTTCTCACACTCCAGCATTTTTTTTTAGTAATGACAATATCCTATAAGTGTTCGCATGTTGACGTATATTACGCATATTGACGCACCATGACGCATTTTTGCATGTCATCAAATTCGCTAGGAAAACTTTTTTTATGTAGATTATAGCCATTTACGACCTTTAATATATCGTTCTATTATCCCATTCATACATAATAATTGGTCATTACAACCCTTCAGACATGACTTCGATCTAGCTTCTCACACCCTAGCTTTTTTTTTAGTAAATGACAATATTCTATACGTGTTCGCATGTTGACGTATATTAACGCATATTGACGCACTATGACGCATATTTGCATGTCATCAAATTCGCTGAGAAACTTTTGTTTTTTTTTTGGTAGATGATAGCCATTTACGACCTTTAATATATCG